>PRKT01000140.1:0-99495 GCA_003671525.1 Saccostrea glomerata
AAGATAGGTGTGTTAATCATTTGTGTAAACACCCAGCCTGCGTTAAATTAATGGCTAATTTATACTGTTACACCTGAAAGATATATGAAATTAAAATATTACCAGACAAAACATTGGGATTTGGATTTGCACAAAAAAGTGTTAGTCAGTTTTATCTTCCTACATGTGAATTAAGGTGCATGCATAATATTTTAATTAGTTTTAAGAAGTTGTAAAAATTGCACTCCCTCTAATGAAGAAAGGAGACATTTTGTTTAAAAAAAAAAAAACAATCATAAATTAATAACATTTTCAAGATATAAAATGATGATGCAGTTCCATTTATTGTAGTATATTTTCGAAAAATAAAGTCATTGAAGATACTCGTGAATTTAATTGGATTAAAATTTATTATAAGCCACATTTTCTTATAAACAGGTTAATTCAAGAATTAATTATTCAGATATTGAGAAATCATTTGTCTGATCATCTTATCAAAATAAAAATATAATTTATACTTGTCATTGAGAAATCAATAAAAAATGACTGTTTTAATGAATTGAAGTAAATACCTTCTTGCAGTATGTGCATATTATAGAATAGACTTAAACTAAGGAGACCTATAGTGGTGGGATGAACACAGGCAGAACAGGGGGATGATTGATCACAGGTTGGGGGTGTCAGATTTTCAGTCAATTTGTCAACTTTACTTTGAACTCCCAAGTACATTTTTTTTTTTTTGCACAAAACGAATCCTTTGTTAACAAGCTGGAAAAAAGAAGAAAGAAAATACTTTAAATTAATTGACCAGAAAGCGTAATAGATAAAAACGTACTCTACGCAGCCCTGGGTCATTGGAGACTTATTTGGTAGCACCTGTTGCCCCCAAGGTAGATAACTACTGGTTTACCGGCCATCTGGTATTTCCTCTTCATTGGTTTTGTTTTTTTCTATTTTAAAAAAAAACCTTTGTCAGAGTCCAGAGTTTAAATATCACGTTAAGGCCCTTTCACTTAAGGAATTAAATTGTGTCACTTTAACAGAATAGCCTAAAATTTTCATTTGGATCTTTTCTGTTATTCTGAGGGGATTTGTTATTAAGACAAGGTAATTTTTATAGACACTTATAATTACAATTTAATATTCAACAGCTAGCTGATTTTATCTGTTTGGCATGTTTTGAGTTCAAATTCTACTTTTATATATTGTTGTGGATGTAAGGAATGTGCAAGTATAAAACAATGCTGCAATATATTACCTGTGAAATGTCACTAGGTACCATTAACATTTAATCAATTTTTTTAAATGTGTAACTTAATTAAAAATTTGTTTACAGATAATCCGAGATTCCTCTGACTCTAACCCCCGCTTTTATATTATGACTTGTGCGGGGGAGACCCGCACAAGTCTTAATATAAAAGCGGGGGTTTAATAGAGTCAGAGGAATCTCGGATTAGTTTACAGAGTCAATTTTATACATTGATTGACATAATCATCAGTTCAAAGGTCACAAGGTCGGGGTCAGAAAGTGCAGAAAATGCAATCTGGTGGCATCTTATGTCCCCACCATGATAGGAGAGTAGAATGACTTCTGCATTCAGAGGGTTTAAGACGTGTGGCGTATCCTTGCAGGCGTGAGTCTCGAAAGAATCTGATAAAAGTTAAATTAAACTCGAGATTAAAGAAGATGGGCGGATAAGGCGGGCAGAATGCCTATAGCATCAAATATTTAAGAAATCACATTTGATATGTGAATTGAGTATTTCAATTTACATCTCATTATTGAAATTTATGAAATTATGAGATAAAAAAAATTTTCTCAGAAAAATAAATCTCTTTAAAAAATTTCATTCATAAAAATATTCCATGGTATTCGTGGGATTCGAACCCCCAGCAATAAAATACCGAAGTATCAGACTGCTTTGAGACTAACGCGCTAACCACTATGCTACATGGCTCATGTGTTGTAGTGGCATTTAAATCAAGTTTGTGATATGACCTTTGACTTAATGGACTTAATGGAATTTCTTTAAAAGATGCGAATGTTTTGTCATAAAAGTGTATTTTTAAGGTATAGTGGGTCTTCCCTCCATTTTTTTGTAAACCAAAAAATATATATTTTATCGCAAACTGTTAGGATTATCTTTCAAAAAAATGGAGCGAAGACCCACCCACAATGAAAAATTTTGTTAAAGTATGAAAAAATGATCGTTTTTGTTCTTTTAAGTCTGTGTATGCTTTTTCACGGGCAAATATTTTCAGTTTTTGTGAGATCTTTGTAAATTATAGAGATTTTACATTAAGTATACTTTAATATTAGATGAAATATGACATAAAATTTGGATATAATTGAGATTAATTTTTTTCCCTTCTTATCTGTCGCGCTATAGGCATTCTGCCCGCCTTATACGCCCATCTTCTTTATGAGATTTTTTCTTTCAATTCAAATAACCAGATTTTATATTTACACATCTTCTAGATGTTGAAAAACTTAATATTTCACAACAATTAGACTTGTCAATTTCTCACTATCCTATACCCGGTCAATATTGGTCTTGATTTCCATTATAAAACCTATCTTTATATAAAGTGTCTTAAAGTACACATATTTCAACTTGCACATCATCTAAATCTATTGGATAAATCTTTTTCCTCTCTCACAGGGACAGGTAATTCATTTTGTATCGGATTTCCTTTTTCACCTAGACTATCTTAATGTTAAAACAACTTTTACTAAAATTTGATATTTTTTCATAATTGCTATTATAATTGATTGCATGTATAGCGTCTTTTAAAAGATTCAACTTCGTGCTCTAGACAGAGAGAAAAAAGATAAAGGGAATATTACATTCAAACACCTGGTAAGCATGACAACCAGAGTCTGTAATTACAATCAAGAAGTACATGAGGAGAGCTATCTTCCCGGTGTCTGCAAGCATAAAAAATCATCAGAAAATACAATGTGACCAAACACTTTTAATCTCTGATAACTGATGAAGATTTCAGATTTCTTATCTTTTAAAAATAAACGAAAGAAGAGAAACCTACCCCTTTTCAGATGTTCCATCATCATCAATATGTTCGAAGAAGAAAAACTTTCATTACGATACAAATGATACAGCAAGGTTGTTGAAACGAGAGAGAATGATTTTAATATTACTATCGTCATTAAATGGCTAATTTTAATGAAAATAAACCTGGAACATGTATGCCTTATGTTGAACGAGGATATTGAAAAAATGCCGAGCAAAACATCCAATAAAATGGTTGTATATTTAGAGTTTTAACAAGAGAAAAAATCCAAAAAGACGATTCTACCCAAGAATCAGGTCAATAATGCACATCAAAGTTTTACATCATTTCACCTAATTTCTTTTTACTAAAGGCAATGTTGTAAAGTACTGTTCATATACAAAAGAGTTAATTATCTGTTTTCATTTATCCGTGGTACATTTTTTTTATCATAAACGTAAAATCAATGAATTTTCATTTTCATGAAGTTTTTTTAATACAAGAGGCATTTTCCACAGGTAATAAGTTAGATACATAAACTTCAAACTAGGGATGTCAATTTTACTCGGACAGCTTAGTCGAATAGTCGAATAGTCGGATGCTTTAATCGAACGATAGTCGAATACTCGTTTAATTTTGATTTTTTTTTAAAAATATCATTTTCATTGTTTGTCTTTTACAGAATAGTTTACAATATTTAACCTACGCTATCACCATTATCCAATGAATTTCTGAATTGTTAACATGTACGTAGTACAATTATAAACATAGGTAATCAGAGATTACAGAGCTCACTTCAACGAATGTTGTCTTTAAGTAAGGCAAAGTCACACAATTAACCAACAAGAAGTGTACATTCCAAAAATGAAAATATTTAAGCAATTTTAATCTGATTTTGAAATAGACCTACACAAAAAAATTAAACTAGTTCTTCTTCATGAAAATGTAATTAAAATCCAGCATCTGAAGCAAATTTGAGAGTTTTCATCTCTTGATGCAACATTTGTGCAAGTTTGGTTTATACAATGTTATATAAGCCTTATAGTTTTTTGGTAATAGACCTGCATCCATAACTTTTACCTGGTCTATTATCTGAAAATGTTCAGCATCCGAAGCAAGTTCATTAGTGTGCATCCTAAGATGTATCATCCATGCATGTTTGCTCATTATAGGGCTCATAGTTAATTGGAAATGAAACATGCATCAAAAATTAACATTTTCACTCATGAACAAAAAGTAGGTCATATTCAGCATCTGAAGCAAGCCTGGTAGTATGCATTCTTATATGTATCATCCATGCAAGTTTGGTCATTAAAGAACTCATAGTTACTTGGAAATGAATCATGCACCAAAAACTTTAACCTATTCTTTCAACTGGAAAATGTAGGTCAGATACAGCATCCGAAGCAAGCCTGGTAGTATACATCCTTATATGTATAATCCATGCTAGTTTCGTCAACATAGGGCTAATAGTTACTTGGAAATGAATCATGCACCAAAAACTTTTAACTTGTTTACTCAACCGGAAAATGTAGGTCAGATTCATCATCCGAAGCAAGCCCAGTAGTATGCATCCTTATATGTATCATCCATGCAAGTTTGGTCAACATAGGGCTTATAGTTACTTGGAAATGAAACCTGCACCAAAAACTTTAACCTGTTCACTCAACCCTAAAATGTAGGTCAGATTCAGCATCTGAAGCAAGCCTGGTAGTATGCATTCTTATATGTATCATCCATGCAAGTTTGGTCATTAAAGAACTCATAGTTACTTGGAAATGAAACCTGCACCAAAAACTTTAACCTGTTCAATTAACCGTAAAATGTAGGTCAGATTCAGCATCCGAAGCAAGCCCTGCAGTGTGCACTCTTAGATGTATCATGCATGCAAGTTTGGTCAACATAGGGCTTATAGTTACTTGGAAATGAATCATGCACCAATAACTTTAACCTGTTCACTCAACCGTAAAATGTAGGTCAGATTCAGCATCCGAAGCAAACCTGGTAGTATGCATCCTTAGATGTATCATCAATGCAAGTTTGGTCAACATAGGGCTTATAGTTACTTGGAAATGAAACCTACACCCAAAACTGCACCAAAAATGTTAACCTGCTCCAAAAACATTAACCTGGTCATTCCTTTGCTGAAATTGCAGCATCTGAAACTTTGACTGGTACAATGAAACACACTAAAACCATCCATGCATGTCTAATCAATATTGGACATAGAAGTACCTAAAAAGAAAACTGCTCCAAAAAACTTAACCTTAACCTGGGACGCCGACGCCGACACCGACACCGACGCCGACGCCGAGGGTATTACATAAGCTCCCCCAACTTCGTTGAGGTGAGCTAAAAACTGTTCATCAATATGAATCCAATGTATTTAATTTCAAAATTGATATATTAGCTGCACATTTTATCTAAAGACAGGATATCAAACGCTCGTATTTGTCCTTTCTTTACATAACGGCAGTACATGTACCCCATAATTGAAGCCAATTTCTACGTGTCCTTCAATGATCTTTGACAGGTAAACAATTAAAGCGTGTCTCTTATAAAAACAAAAAGAGAGCGAGAGCTTGGGATAAATCTTAATTATGAAATTTTGTGCAAACAATCAATGATTGTATGAAATTTATATCAGAAAAAGAAAACACGGTTTAATTACTGATCATAACTCTCATAACTGACCCCAATGTACATGTATAATTTACAATTTTGTAATAGCCGTTTAATTAATATTCTTTCTGAATAGTTGCATCATGTCATATCTTAGTTTGAATCTACAAAACTAAACAAATGCCCTCTCCAAATAAAACAGGAAGAGGTCATTAATAATTAATAAACATGTTAGATTTTCTTTTGTGAAGAACTTAACTTTAGGAAAGTTTCGCTTGAAGACTGTGTAAATGTTTGACTGATTCGGCATATGATACATCATGTTTGATGTTACACTGCAGAGTACAAGTCATGTTTCACATAACCTTGATAACACTGTTAACCTTTTTTAAGCTGTACAAAAACTGTAGATTTTGAAAACATGTTCGCCGAACATAATCGATGTACAAATAATTTCCTCTGAACAGTTATACCATACCCTTAATTTTACATAGGAAAATATTCATCTGTAAATAATGAAATGGGCAAATATAAGTTTATTGCCTTGAATTCAAAATTACTTTGATGAAACACATTTTTCACGAATAACCGACTAAAGAAATTTTAGTCGATAGTCGGAATAATCGAACGATAGTCGAGTACTCGAATATTCGTTGACATCCCTACTTCAAACGCATTCATTGAGGACCTATTCCTACATAGTAAGGAAATTTGACAACAGAAAAATTAAAAGCATCTTACTTATTATTATACCCCCGCTTGAAAAGTGGGAGGGTATATAGTACTTGGGATTTCCGTCCGTCCGTCTGTTATGCTTTATCTCTTATCCCAACTCCTCTTTAAAAATACTACTGAGTGAACTTTAATGAAACTTTCACAGAATCTTTATTACATATTGCCATTGTGCACCTCCTATTTTACTTTTTTATTCGACACAGATTTTAGGTTTCCCATAGCAAAACATGGACATTGCCATTATATGTTTACCTATGACGTCAAATATGGAAGCTTCTGGATAACATTTGATAGGACGAGTTATTCCTCTTTGCACACTACCGTAAAACAATATATATGGCACGCCAAATTCACAAAAATGAGATAAACCTAGTTTCACATTTGATAAACTAGGTTTATGGACTGTTAACTATAGTTTACGAATCGCAAACTATAGTTAACGATTCGTTAAGTATAGTTTTCATCTGTAAAACTATATTTAACGGTTGTTAACTATAGTTTACGAATGCTAATCTACGTTAATCTGTCTGTAAAAAGCGTTAACAATAGATTTTGTTGATAAACATAGATTCACGTTTGTAAACTATAGTTTACAATCGTAACTATAGTTAACAGTTGTTAATCATAGTTTCACAAATCGTGAAACTATATTTATCAGATCGTAAACTATAGTTAACGGTTTGTAAACTATAGTTTACAAATCGTGAAACTGTATTTATCAGATAATCTCTGTTTTGCGATCGTAAATGATAGTTTTCGGTGTTAAGTATAGTTTACGGTTGTGAAACATAGATTATCGCGTTAACTATGGTTTACAGATGTGAAATATAGATTAACGTTTTTAACTATAGTTTACAGTCCGTAAACTATAGTTTACAACCGATAAACCTAGTTTATCGATTGTGAAACTATGATTATCTCATTTTTGTGAATTTGGCGTGCCATAAATATATATATATATAGCAACACATGGACATTATTGCAGGCGGGGGTATCATTTAGTGAGCTCATTGCTCACAGTACCTCTACTTTAGTTTTGTTGTTGGTTTACATTTAATGTTTTTTTCTAGTAATGTATCGCATAATGAACAATCAGATGTGTCGGACTGAGTGGTATCTTTTATTCTAATTTTACTGGAACATGTCGATGCAACATATTCAATGAAAGTGACTATAGGTCGTAAATATAGCTAAATGGTGAGATATAGGCCGCAGCAAATAGTTTCCTTGTCATGTTTTCTCGTGAATAAATTTTTGAATTCATTCTCTTTCATATGACAACACACCCACCCACCCCCCTCCCCCCAAAAAAAAACTTGCAATCAGAAATTGGTACCAGGAAAGCAGATTTGTCTCAATATATATTTACCAGGAAGACTGACAGTGTATTTGCAACCCCGATCTCTCTTGTAGTGTTGTTTTAACAAAAATATACATAAGTTTAACATTCTTTTATCATATTAAGCCAAGAGGTTCTGACTGCGATCCGCCATTCTTCTCAGACAAAACATGTTTTATCAAAAGTCGGGGGAGGGGGGTGTTACAATTAGTTCTATTTCCAAAAGAAAAATCGCGTCATATTTACATAATAAATTCTTACCTGACAAAAATTATATAAAGATGCATTGTAACTTACATGTAATTTATTTAAGTTTCGTAAATAATTATATTTAAACAACTGAAAATGAACCAAACTCTTCTTAAAAGGCTTCAACAAACTACATATACATTAAATCGCATACTGGGGTATCTTGTATTTTAAAATGATCTTTTGTTTCTTTCTTGAATAAAATAAAAAATCAGATCGATCAAGCTTTAAAGAGCAAGATCCAAACTGTTCTACTCTCACATTTTGTCTTCTGAAACCAGACATGGAAAAAATACTTAAAAAAAAGAAATTGAAAGTCCAAGGAAGTTTTAGAAACCTTGAAATTACAAAGCCCGACCAAAATCATACACGTCAAAACATACAACTTTAAAACACTAAAACAACCATTCATCACAATAAATGAAGTCGAGGCTTTTTGATAACACAGACAGCAGCTTTTTCAATAACTACAGACTTCTTACATAAAAAACCTAATCTTTGTCCTTTATTACAACGCACTAACCACAGATTTCAAAATTAAAATAACTGTTAAGACATATGAGTAGAGATATATCTTTTAAATTAGAAAAAGTACAAAAGGGGCAAACAAATTTTGAAATTAGACGGTTATGTGATAAATTCCATGTCTTTTTCCACTCTGTAAGCAATTTTCAGACCCAACAGGAAATGAATGAAGATCAAGAGAATTTTGAATTAAGAAAGGAGTGCATGTGAAAAAAGAAAAAAAAATAAACAACCGAAAAATATGATTTGAATCAGAGGCTGTTTCATGAGAAACTCTCTTCTTTCAGATCTAATAGAAAATGAAAAGTATTTTAACTGGAGAGCAAGAAATTAGTAAAGTAAGGACTTGCCGATGTGTCAAACATGTGCTGCTTTGTTGATTAGGATACATGTATTAAGGTGTCGAATTTTACATGTAATTATACACTTAAATGTGACTAAACATTGGAATACTTAACAAAGTAGATCAATGTTTAGAAGCATGTGTTGATGTCATAGAAATAAAACAATGGTAACTGGTTTACCTGAAACTTAACTTGGAACGTTTCTAAAGGATAGATCAATGTGTAGATATCATATGGTGTTATTTACAAATGTAATTATCTTTTATATATTTACAGCAAACCGAGCATATTAAACATTCAATAAGAGCAGATCATAAACATATTAAAAGAATATTTCCTTTATGTTATGCATTGTATCAATAGATCAGACAAAGAAACGACTACGAACCTGCATATTGTATAATATATATCACAAGTCACAATTTTCAAAAATATACTTCCATTTTAATTTGATTTACGCGCATAATTTTTTTTATACATTTCCTTTTGCAGATTTTTCCTTATATAAATAGATTTAATATGAGGTATTTTCACAATGAGTTATTTTTGTCGCCCTCGTGGCGCAGTGGTTAGAGCGTCTGCTCAAGAGTCGCGAAGTAGGGAGTTGATCCGTACGTCACGGACTCGATTCCCTCTTGTGGGACATAAAAACCGGTCCTTCGGATGAGATATAAACCGAAGTCAAGCGTCGCAGTAGGTGCTGGCATGGAAAAGAATCTTCAGTTGCTCAATGGTCCTAAGTGCCGAGTATAGAACAAAAGTTCGTCTCTTGAAAACGGCATGTAATTGGGTCTCCATATGCGTGAAATGGAACATATGGAGATAACGAACAGCATTCAAGATAAAAAGTCCAATAAACAATACAAAAAAGGAGCAGAGCAAACACAGACCTCCAAAACATCGGAGGTAGAATCAGGTGCCATTGAGGTGTAAGCATCCCCTGCCGACAGATCACACCCGCCATGTGCTCCTTGTCATTGGTCGTATTGTATAAGACGATAAAGGCTATAGGGAATAACATATGCCAGCACCAATACTTCTGTTTCTAAAATAAATCAGAAAGACACAGGAACCATATGCTTCATGTACATGTCTGGATTCAACAGCAATACAGTCATTGTTTACAATACTTTTTTTTACAACTAAATTCTAGAGGAACAGGAAATAAATTCTACATTTGGTAATCCAATTTACATACTAATCCGTCTCATTAAAGTCGGAAATTTCTCAAAACCTCTAAAACGTTGCACAATCTAAACTTTAAGAACCATCTATAAAAGATATATCACATTCTTTAAAGCAAGTTAAATGCCCTGCTTATTCTTGCTGTTTTTCTCTTCATATTTCACTCCTTATATTACGAAGAATAGTTTAACATAAAATTTATAATCTTTAAGACGACATTAAAAAACAAATTCTCTAAAACAAAACTGAACATAAAGAAACACATCAAGAAGCTGAAAATCCTTATTTGCGTGAACATGATATACATAAATTCTTCTTAAATTTAATTTGTATTCTCAATTTTAAAAACAATTTCATTTCAAAATAATACTTTAATTGTCCAATGAAATAAATGGAGATACCGAACAGTATTCAAGATCAAAAGTTCATAAAACAATACAAAATAAGAGCAGAGCAAACAATTTCCTCCAAAACATCAGTGGTTGGATCAGGTGCCATGGAGGAGTAAGTATCCCCTGCCACTCAGTTACACCCATTGCGTGCTCCTTGTCATGATCGGGAAATAACGGAAAAATTCATCGTCCATTCAGTGTATAAATTATGGATTAACGATAAGTATGAAAAACGTCAGTCAGCATTTGACTCAAATATAATTTGGTTTTGCTGACAAGGTCATCGCATCGACCATAGAAGTTACGAAATTATTACTTTAAAAGAAACTGCAGATGTTCTTTTTTCATCTACTTGTTTTTAAATAATTTACCTTGTTTTAGACATTGTACATACACAGAGCATGCTCTTGCGTATCGAATCAACTGAGGTATATAAACTCCGTATACAGGGGATGAAGGTATATTATTGCATTAGTAAAGGAAGTTGACGATAGAAAAGTTAAAGTCATCATGTTTATCATAGAGCTTGGTTGTAAGATTACCATTAGTGTCTTTTTCAATTGAAATATCCAAATATGAAACGAATGTGTCATAATTTTTATGGTATCTTTTATTACAAGCTCCCTAGGATATATTGTATCGACATAAGAAAGGAAATTACTATTGTTATTTGACTAAACGTCGTCGATATATCTATATATTAATGTCGAGTTGAAAGCCACAGCTAGTGTTTTCTTCTTTTCACGCATAAGAGTTTGCACAAATTCTTCTTCATATGAATATAAAAAAAGGTCTGCTAAAAAGAGAGCACAATTGGTACCCATGGGAATTCCAATAGATTGTTGAAAGACCTGGTCTCCCTTAATGACATAGATATTGTCAATCAGAAACTCAAGCATTTTTTATGTTAACTTCAGCGTACTTGTGTGTACAATCAGCTTGTTTAAATAAAATAATTTTGCAAATGACCAATGACAGGGTAAGTAAAATTTACAAGTTCCGTTTTTATTGAAAAAGCAACTGTCAAGGATATAAAAAAAAAAACTGGACTTTAAATTATCGTGGTCAATAGTTGAAAAGTCTTAAGTTTCTTCGCTGTTGATTTTGATGAAATCTTGTGATTTCAAAATATCCAAAAGTTCTTTAGAATTTTTGTCCAAATGTTCTTGGGAATTTTTTTTAATCCACATCTGATTTATACTACCTCTTGAATATATTGTTGCACAGTACTCGTAACGTTTCTCTTTCACTACTGTTAATAATTCACGAGATTGACGTTACGCAACATACAAAAAACATACTAATTATCTTGACGCTCTTCTTGTGGGTAAACTTGGTTTTTTTTTCCTCTTATCAAATTTATGATATTGTGATAAAAATATTTGGAGAAAATCTTACAATAAAATTATTTTAAAAAATACGGAATATGTATTAAGTAAATTAGTACAATATTTGTTAATATAAAAAATGATATGTCAAGTTATTAAGTAACTCAAGGTCATATTTCCGAAGAAATAGTTTATTAAAGGACTGTTTGACATATTTTCAGTCCCCCCCCCCCAATCCCCCGAGAAAAAAAATTGATGAATATTTGGTGTTTTGTTTTTATATTGATATTGTGCTAAAAAGAAATACTAGGTTAAAGATTAAACATGTATAGTATCATGAAAAAAAAACTCCAAAAAGGAATATTTCTTATTGATCATGCAGAGGTGAGATCAAGTGATATCATCACCGAAACATCCCCTGGTAAACAGACTAGGAGCAATACTTCTTAAAGGATTGGTCAATAGGTACTTCATAAAGGACTGGTCAATAGGTACTTCATAAAGGACTGGTCAATAGGTACTTCATAAAGTGCTGGTCAATAGGTACTTCATAAAGGACTGGTCAATAGGTACTTCATAAAGTGCTGGTCAATAGGTACTTCATAATGGACTGGTCAATATTTCATAAAGGACTGGTCAATAGGTACTTCATAAAGGACTGGTCAATAGATACTTCATAAAGGACTGGTCAATAGATACTTCATAAAGGACTGGTCAATAGGCACTTCATGAAGGACTGGTCAATAGGTACTTCATAAAGGACTGGTCAATAGGTACTTCATAAAGTACTGGTCAATAGGTACTTCATAAAGGACTGGTCAATAGGTACTTCATAAAGGACTGGTCAATAGGTACTTCATAAAGTGCTGGTCAATAGGTACTTCATAAAGGACTGGTCAATAGGTACTTCATAAAGTGCTGGTCAATAGGTACTTCATAATGGACTGGTCAATATTTCATAAAGGACTGGTCAATAGGTACTTCATAAAGGACTGGTCAATAGATACTTCATAAAGGACTGGTCAATAGATACTTCATAAAGGACTGGTCAATAGGTACTTCATGAAGGACTGGTCAATAGGTACTTCATAAAGTACTGGTCAATAGGTACTTCATAAAGGACTGGTCAATAGGTACTTCATAAAGGACTGGTCAATAGGTACTTCATAAAGGACCGGTCAATAGGTACTTCATAAAGGACCGGTCAATAGGTACTTCATAAAGGACTGGTCAATAGGTACTTCATAAAGCTGGTCAATAGGTACTTCATAATGGACCGGTCAATAGGTACTTCATAAAGGACTGGTCAATAGGTACTTCATAAAGGACTGGTCAATAGGTACTTCATAAAGGACCGGTCAATATTTCATTAAGGACTGGTCAATGTATAAACATAGAAACCAGGGGCAATACTTCATAAAAGACTGTTCAATGTAAAAACATCTGCTGCTTGTTAATTATGAAACTATGGTGCCTATTTTTACATATGTACAATTACATTTTATAAATAATATTGACCGATTACAGAAAACCTACGCACATCAATGTTTGACATGTGTGAAATGAAATAATTATGCAGGTATACAATAAATGTTTTTAAAATACTTCAAAAGATATTTCTATTCTAAGATAGCATTCGATCCCCAATTTTTTTTTTATTGTAACAATGCAATACATGTATTTACGTCTGTACAAAGTCCTTATCTAATCAACCCTTTGGTACAGAACTTTAAAGTCTCTTATCGATTTAAAATATAAAAATGTTCTAATGAAAAAAGCTTAAGTTTAAAAAATGAACAATTTAACTTAAGGAAGGAATCTTCTCACATTTCTTGTATTTAAAAATTAATGAAATTTTTACAAAATCAAGAGGACAATATCAATAAGTGATGGTATCAGTGAGATTATATTTGACCGTTTCGTGTTAGAGGCAAGGTCAGGTCAAGGTCATTACCTTTTTCCTGGTCATTAAGAATAAAAAATTACTGTTTCCAATTACTGTAAAACACTTTTTATTCGCGAGAACTTTATTTTCGCGTAATTACGCGAGACAGTGTGCTCGCCAAAATTAAATTCTCGCGTATAAAAGTATTACACAGAGCAGTAGCCACGATTCGTGAAAATTTTGTCTCGCTAATCAAGAGACAATGACTATCTCGCGAAAATAAGGTGTCGCAAAAATTAGTGATCTACTGTATGTGATTCCGCATGTAATCCAAATGATTGAATGTTTTTCTTTTTGCATAAACAGATACTACAATATAGGGCCTATAAGATGATAATACCAATTTGACATGGATAATTTAAATAAAATGGATGTTTGCTAATCCAAATTTCCTCTACTTTTCTTAAATTTTTAGGATTTTCTTGTTATTTAAATATGCTTCCTATATTTAACTTTTTCCAATTTTCACATATAGTAAAGTTGTCACATATATAGGTACAAAATGATACAAAAAACTAAAAGTTTTGATCATTTAGTAAGAGAGAAATAACACTTTTTACGGATTTTTGGCTCAAATCTGTACTTAGATTTGAAGCATTAAAAGCCAACATAGTTCTAGTATGTATGAAAAATCTTATTTATTTGATATATTTTGAAACTTTAGTCACTTATTATTAATTTAACTTACATTCGAAAATTTCGTCTAGTCTTTGATTGCGTAAAATTTGTAACTAAATTCAATGTTCTATTATAATTTTGAGAGGCAGAAAAGAAGATATTTTCATACGCCAAAAATATAGTCCCTGCTAGTTTTCAAACGCAATTTACCATTTCTATTTAAAGTTGTATAATTGTGATAAGGAAATAAAAATATGGTCTTTTAAATCTCTTACATCTCTATATATAACATATATATCAACAAATGTACTTTGAATATCCCATCTAGTCAGAGACCAGAGAAGAATCCTACCCTAAGGTCACCATGAATTTTTTTTTATCAAAACACCAACAATATTTGTATCTCAGTGATTATAATTTTCATTCTTGATTCTTTTTTAAATAAAAAAAAAACAAGATGTGTTTGTGAATTAATGATGCCCTATTTCTAACTGCTCAAAAGTTATGAACAAGGTCCTTTTTTTTTTTAAACTGGGTATAACTCGAAAATATAGGACAGATCAAAATATTGATACCAGCTGAAAGGTCTTGTCATAATTAATACCATGGATAATATAAGAAAATCCTAGCTCCAACTGTTTCAAAGTTATGGCCAAGATTAAAGTGTGGTATTTTTTGTAAAAGTAGGTCAAACTCTAAGGTCAAGAGGTCAAATTTTGTGGTACCCAAAGAAAGGTCTTGTCATAAGGAATACACTTGTGAAATATGAAAGACATACTTCTATCCACTCAATATTAATGGGTAAAGTTAGAAAAATAACATAAAGACAAACAGACAGGACAAAAACAATATACCCTTGGGATCTTTCGATCCGGGGGTATGAAAACTTTGATTTACTATACTGAACACTGATTTACTGTTGTAGTGAAGTGTTGTACTTTTTGTTGTGGTGGTTTTATTTTCCGTTTATATTATGATCAGAATGTCGCAAATCAGTAGTTTTAAGAGAAAACAGTGGGTTAAGGCGCATGAAGTGCCTATAGTGCGACAAACATGAAGTGTAAAAAATTAAGGATGACGTTTACTCAGGTTTCAGAAAATAGAAAGGAAATTTTATAAAGTATGATATATTAAGTCAAAAATTGTTCTAAATGGATAATATAAACATGTTTTACCTCAATATCAATTAGAAAATAAATATTTTATTATTTGAAGAAAATACACATGAAAAAAGTCAGGGTATGGTAATGCAGAGGAAATTTGAACTAAATTCTTAATTTTTTTTAATTTTTGTCAAAAAAATTTATGTCTAGCAATATCAATCACATTGTAAAAGTTACATTTTTACATCATTTTGCAAGTATTAAATATGTTAAAGCTCACAAATTATTTCAAATATAAGCAACATGCCTTCAAACGCACAATTAGAAATTATAATAATGCAAATTATCAAGGCCTAAACAACGACTTACAAAATGTTAATTGGGATGAAAAAGTGTTTACCTCTTATAATATGAATGAAGTTTATCAAAATTTTACATGCACTTAATTAACCTTAGTAGATAAACATATACCAAAAAAGCAAATTACAATACGTCCATCAGATAAACCATATATTACCACAGAAATTCGTAGGAAAATGAGGCAAAGAAAAAGAATTCATAAAAGGCAAAGCATACTAAAAATCCATTACACTGGCAAAAATTCAAACAAGTCCGTAACGAAGTAATAGTCTTAGTACGGAAAAGTAGGAAGGAGTATAAAATTAAGCTTGTCTCTCAACTCATTGACAAATCTATTCCACCAGGAAAGTGGTGGCGTATAGCAAAAAAACGTTGCAAGGTTAAAGAAACAAAGCTCTCCCCCATCCTCTATCAAATCACAAGATGGTAGAATATTGATTCATCCAATTGATAAAACGGAAGAATTTAATAATTTTTTCTCTAATATATCACATATTGAAAATGAGCCAGATTTGCCCGAACATGGAGCTGGACCTCCAGACTACTTCTGTGATTTTGAAATGAATTATCAAGATGTTCTTGATCAGTTAAGCATACTTGATCCCTCTAAACCATGTGGACCAGATGGAATTTCTCCCAGAATATTAAAGGAAACCCGTCATTCCATATATAAACATCTATGTAGATTATTTAACCTTTCACTTACAAATAAAGTTCTTCCATACATATGGAAACAAGCACATATTTCACCTATTTTTAAAAATAAAGGCTGTCCCCAACAACCTAATAATTACAGCCCAATATCATTGACTTGTTCTATATGTAAACTAATGGAAAAAATACTTTTTAAATATATGTTTAATCATATTAAGGAACATGACTTATTGTGTAAATACCAATCTGGGTTCCAACCTGGGGATTCTACTGTTAACCAATTAGTTGAAATATATGATAAAATTATGTTAAACCTTGACAAAGGCAGAGATATACGCTTTATATTTTGTGACATTTCCAAAGCTTTTGACAAGATATGGCATAAGGGAATGATTTTCAAACTTAAAAAAAAAAGATTTAGAAGTAATATACTGGGTTGGATTGAAGACTATCTTACTGAAAGACAAAAAAGAGTGAATTTAGAAGGCTTTTCATCATCATATAAAACAATAGATGCTGGGGTACCTCAGGGGTCTGTACTGGGTCCCTTCTTCTTTTTGTTATATATAAATGATGAATGAGCTAAAGATATATCTTGTAATATTCGACTGTTTGCTGATGATACTTCTTTGTTTGCTATTATAGACAATGATATCAATGCTCCAACAATGTCCCTTACTCGAGATCTTGAAAAGATAAGAAATTGGTCCAAAGCTTGGGCTGTAGATTTTAATAGTGAAAAAACGGTTAATGTTGATTTAACTAGAAAACACATAAGTTATCCTAATACTCAGTTTGGATATGGAGGTGATTATATAAAACAATCAAATACTCATGTTCATTTAGGATTACAATTTCAAGCAGATGGTTCTTGGAACAATCAATATTGAATATATATGAAAAGGCATGTAAAAGATTAAATGTAATTAGATTATTGAAACATAGTATTGATAGAAATTCACTAATAAAAAATTTATTTTGCCTTTATAAGACCAATTTTAGAATACGCTGATGTTGTATGGGATAATTGTACCCAAAGTAGTTCAGAATTGCTTGAAAAAGTTCAGATAGAAGCTGCCAGAATTATTACTGGGGTTAGAGTTAATTCATCCAGAACTTGTTTGTATGGTGAACTAGGATGGGAACCATTATATCTTAGAAGAGAAAAACACAAACTTCAATTGATGTATAAAATGATTAATGGTTCTGCACCTGATTATTTGTATGATTTTATTCAACCCAGCTCGTTTTCCTGTTCAACATGCTTACAACCTAAGGTCTGGATGTAATAACTTATGTATACCAGTTTGTAAAACAATGTCATACTATAATGTAGTTTTATTCCCTCAACTATAAAACTCTGGAAAGTCTTAGTGAAGATGTAAAAAACTCTCCTTCATTACACCCCTACTAATGTTATTGTGATTTAAATTCAAGACACGTGGTTTAGGTTGATCTATTCAAAGGTTATAGGGTAGAACCGGTTTTATAAATAAAATTGGCAGTAAACATGATATGCTATAGCAATTGATATTGCTATTTCTTTTGAAAACATGTCCTGTAATAAATGTTTCCAGACCTTTCTGAAAGACTTTCATGATTTTCAACAGAAAAAGGGTGGCTAAAGGAGGGGGTGTTAAAATAACAATATACATGTATCACATACTTTTCGGCGAAAATTAGAGCTCACTAGTGATCGATTCGCTGGTAAAAAACGTGCATTATCGTCTACACTGACAAACCTTTGTTTGCCTTATATGGCTATTGTTATAAATGCGCACAGAGGATCTTACCACGAGCAACTGACCAATCGTTGAATGAATAGCAACGTTTATGCCAAATACATGTTTACATTTTACTTCGAACGCGTAGTTCAGGTCAATCTACGATCATGTTAATGGACTGCAAAATAAAAAAAAATGTTCTTACGAACAAAATACAAAGATATGAAACTTTGAAAGATGTTACGGGTGTTTTTAATTTTTTGTTAGATGGGGGAAAAAATCTTTCATAAAATGTAGCTTCAGAATGTAGTTCAGAATACCAGCGCTTCAAGGGTAAGGAAAACGAGCAGCATCTCTTATGCATTTAAATGGACAAAACTTTGTTTACGTTCGTGATCACGTGTTCGGCCAGGGAATTCGCCTCTCAATTGTATTCACCGATAGTACAACAAAGGAATTCTATCAAATCAAAGTACTGAGGGATCATATGAGATGACTTAGGTCACGTGATTCCATTCAACCAATCAGTGCTTAGTGTAACGCGATTCCAAACAAGACACGTTATATTTTCGACAAGGATTTTCAGTCAAATTTGGATTGTTTATAGTGTTTATCGAACTGCTTATGCTGTATTTTCAGCTATAGCAATACGAAGTTTTTGTTTATTTTGACACTTCGTGTCATTCACCTTCGTTTGCTTGTGTTTTGGGTCAAAATCTTTGACCCTTAAAGAGTGCATTGTTTACAAACAATGGCGAACTTGGCCAATGAACCTAATCGTTTGAATAGCGATGCTGTCTTCGACAGTTTGGTTGCGGGGGTTCAATCCCATAATGACAGAAATCAATTCTTGTCCATTGTTGTGCCTGAAGCTGCAAGAGAAGAAACAGTTCAAACTGTTCAGAATGATTGTGTATTGGGCAGAGCTTCGCCTGCTTTCCCGCCATCGATGTTGATGGACGCCCAGAAGACCCAGAATGCTCTGCGCCAAACAAATATGGCTGCGCCCATGGACGAAGACGATGATGATGATCATGTGCAATGAAAAAAAACTGTTTTTTCAAAACCAAAGTATACTTAATCATATCATGCGGCAAAGACCATTGGTTAATACCACTAAACAGCCTGTTTCTAAGAAACGCAAGGCACGTATTACCATTCTGACATTAACAATAATTTCAGCAGTAGTTGTGCAGCTAATAAATTTCATAATCAAAATAGAAAGGCAATATTCAAAACAATATTATAAATATAATCAGATTAAAAACTCTGTTATTGAGAGATCTAACACTGCAAGATAATATGATGTAGTTTACATGGATAATTGTGTTTTCAGGTCGCAAATGAGCCTGATGAACTAACGTCGGACAATGATGACGAAGAAACTCTTGATGACCTGATATCCAAAGTGCAAAAGGATAAAGACGAGGACAAGGATGAATAGGATTTCTTAGAATCATTAGAAGAGTTTATGATAAAAGATTACAAAACAGGACCAGCTCTAAGTGCTGAGTTAGCAAAAGTTATCAACACAAATTTCCAAGTAAGACCATCTGAAGACAAGGCAAAAAATTTGTGTGAAAAACACAACAGACCCGAAAACTGCTCTAACATGACGGTGCCCGGTATCAATGAAGAAATATGGCCATCGTTAAAGAAAAAGGCGCAGTCAATAGATTTTAAAATTCAAAAGTCGCAAACAATTGTGTTAAAAGCTTTGAGCCCCGCTTGCAGACTTTTAGACAAGTTGATTTCGGCAAGAAAATCAAAAACATCGGAAGTCACAGATATGAAGGAATGCCTTGAACTAGCACAAGATACAGTAAAATTGTTGCAATTAGCTTTTACAGATTTATCTCACAAACGGAGATATCTAATCCGGCCAGAATTGAAACAGAGTTATAAACCTCTGTGCAATGATTCGAACAAGGTCACAGAATTCCTCTTCGGGGACAACGTAGATGAAAAGATCAAGAAAATTGATACCTCGAAGAAAGTGAGCAAAAAACTCCAAGGATACAGTTTCCAAGGGTCATCTGCAGGAAAAAATCATGGAAGCCATCAGAAATCTTATGGATCTGGCTACAGATTTAGTGGAAAACCCCAGACACATGGCACCTACTCCCATTCCTACAAATATGACCAAAACAACAATGGGTCTTTTTTAGGGAAAGGCAGGGGCAGGAGACCACCTCAAACCCAACAGAAGAAGTAGACAATTCTACTCAACCAACAATCGCAGACATAGCTCATCTTGACCATTCTGTAAGTACATTTAATAGTGAGGAAAAATGCAACATTCTTGAAAAATTTCATAATACACCTGAAAATTTCTATGGTGGAAAAATTTGTTCTTATTTTGACAAATGGAAGGAGTTAACATCAGATAGGAAAATTCTTAAAACTGTACTAGGATATCAACTTGACTTAATACAGTCTCCTTTGCAAGATAGGGTTCCTCATCAAATAAGGTTCTCTCCAGAAGAAATGATTGTCATTGATACAGAAATTCAAAAACTCCTTGACAAAAAAGTGATTGAAAAGACAGGAAGAGTTGAAAATGACTTCATTTCAAACATTTTCACTAGGAAAAAACATGATGGAACTTTTAGATTAATTCTAAATTTACAAGATTTGAACAAGGATGTTGAATATCACCACTTCAAAATGGTAACAATAAAAAGTGCTTTGTGTTTAGTAAAGCAAGATTGTTGGTTGGCCTCGGTAGACTTAAAAGATGCCTACTATTCTGTACCAATATATTCCGCAGACAGAAAATTCTTAAAATTCATATGGAGAAATCAGTGTTTTCAATACACTTCTTTACCTAATGGATTATCTTCTGCCCCACGTGTGTTTACAAAACTTTTAAAACCAGTTTTTAGTACATTGAGAAAACAAGGATTTGAAAGTGTACCATATATAGATGACATTTTATTGTTAGGTGATAGTTTTGAACATTGTGCTCAAAATATAGGAAGTACATCAACATTACTTGACAATTTAGGATTTACTATTCATCCTACCAAATCTGTTGTTGAGCCTGTGCAAGAAATAGCATTTTTAGGATTTCTCATAAATTCTAAGAAAATGATCGTTTCTTTATTGCAAGACAAAGCAAAAGATATAAAGGATCTAGGGTCTAAATTAATTATCAAACATGAAATCCAGATAAGAGAGTTGGCGCAGCTTATTGGGAAAATGGTTGCGGCTTCACCAGCTGTCCAACATGCACCTCTACGATACAGAAATCTTGAAATTTTCAAAGATAATATGTTACGACAAAATAGAGGAGATTTTGACAAAAAGATTCTTTTGACCGTTGAATCTATTAAGGACATTTCATGGTGGTGTGATAATATTTGTACAAGTTCAAAGGCCATCCTAATTCCTACTGTAGACATTATTTTAGAAACAGATAGTTCTCAAAAAGGATGGGGAGGTTGTGAAATCAAGTCTGGCAAGAAGACTGGTGGAAATTGGTCATATGAAGAAAAGCTTTATCACATTAACTATCTAGAACTTAAAGCGGTGTTTCTGAGCATTAAGACATTTTGTAGCACATCAGAAAACACACATATACAAGTTAGATTGGACAACATGGTGGCTATGCATTATATAAACAACATGGGGGGCAGAATTCCTGAACTCAATTTGTTAGCTAGGGATATCTGGTTTTGGTGTATAGCAAGAAACATTTGGATAAGTGCCTCTCATGTTCCTGGCATTGACAATGTAGAAGCAGATAGACTGTCACGTACTATTAATGATGATTTAGAGTGGAAACTGAACGAGACTGTTTTTGACAGTATATGTCAAATATTTTACTTAAAAACTGGAATTGACTTGTTTGCATCCAGATTAAATCATCAACTTGATAGATATGTGTCCTTTCTCCCAGACCCCGAAGCTATTGGTGTTGATGCATTTTCTTTTCCTTGGAAAAATGACAAATTTTATATTTTTCCTCCTTTCAGTATGCTGGGGAAAGTATTGCAGAAAATTCAGCAGGACAAAACAAATGCAGTAGTAATAGCACCACTGTGGCCCACACAAGCGTGGTTTCCAGCACTTCTGAAAATGATTTATCTGCAACCTTACCTTCTGAACAACAAAAACATCCTTACAATGCCAACAGATCCGAACAGACAACACAGGATTCCAAGATGGGATGTTTTCCGTTTTCCGGAAACTTCTTCAGGACAGAGGAATATCGGAAGACCTTGCCGTGGTCATTTTCAACTCCTGGAGGAAATCTTCTCAAAGACAATGCTGGAGTTATATCAAACGATGGTTGCAATTTTGTGATTCAGGGAAAATTGATTCATTTAATCCAACTGTAAATAATTTTCTTTGTTTTTTACAAACTTTGTTTGACCAAAAATTGTCATATAGTGCAATCAATACAGCAAGATCTGCTGTCTCATCATTACTTTCACTGTGTGGTAAAGAAAATTTTGGATCTCATACTCTAATTAAAAGATATTTAAAAGGTGTTTTTGTCGAAAGACCAACATTACCAAAGTATAGCTGCACATGGGATGTGTCAATAGTTATAAATTATTTGAAAACATTATTTCCACTTTCAGAATTGTCTTTGAAACTTCTGTCATGTAAAACTCTTATGTTATTAGCTTTATTGACTGGTCAAAGAGGTCAAACATTACATTTGTTAACTGTTGATGATGTAGTTGTAGGAAATGATTATGTAGAAATTAGATATACTTATCTAGTAGTTCTTTGTTAAAAACTTCCAAACCAGGAAAGCATGTAAATAATGTTAAGTTTCCAATGTATGTAAAAAAGGAATTGTGTATTGTGAGGACACTATGTGAGTATTTAGAAAGAACAAAATTTATAAGACAAGATAAGAAATTGTTTGTCAGTACTATTAAACCTCATAAGGGTGTTAGCAGAGATACCATAAGTAGATGGATACGTGATACAATGGAAATGTCGGGGATAGACATATCTAAGTTTTGCCCACATTCAACACGGGCAGCTGCTACTGGTGCCGCTCATAAAGCAGGAGTACCAATAGACATTATCATGGAGAAAGCTGGCTGGTCGAACGCTATTACTTTTCAAAGGTTTTATAACAAACCGATACAGACATCTGCACAGTTTAATGAAAGTATTTTAAAAAGTGTTACTTGATTAAATTCGATATGAAGAATGTAAATAAATGGAATGTTCTTTAGTTCTACTCTTATTTTATTTATTTATGCATAGACAAATACATCAGCTCTGAAATCTCATATGATCCCTCAGTACTTTGATTTGATAGAATTCTTAAATTAAACGAATATAACTTGTTAGATGAAGTTTGATTGTAATTCTATCAAATCAAATAGTACTGAGGGATCAGATGCCCGCCACAATTTTAATGTATTATCATTAGTTAATAAACCCACCCTTGGGCATTTAGGTTTCAGTAGATGTAATTGTCTATGGTATCTGAAGTCTGATTGGTTGAATGGAATCACGTGACCTAAGTCATCTCATCTGATCCCTCAGTACTATTTGATTTGATAGAATTACAATCAAACTTCATCTAACAAGTTATATTCGTTTAATTTAAGAATTAATACAGACGAAATCACTTTTGCAGTATGACTTTCAGAAACCTAGACTTCCCTCGTTTATGTAATAAATGAATTGTTTGTCATTATGAGCATGAAAATAATACTTTTAAAAATGCTTTTCGTTTACCATAAGATTTTCCTTTTTTTCAAGCGTAAAATTCCTGTAGTATTCGTAGTAACCCATAATGCAATACTCATTCAGCTGATTGGTCAGTTAAAATCATGCTGGTGCCTCATTTGCTAATCTAACGCCAAAAAATATAGTCCCGGTTCCCATGCAAAAATATTTGTCCAAAAAGAAATTTTAATTCATAACAGCAGAAAATTGTATCATAGAGAATACTTATTTAAGTTTGAATGAACGTAAAAAGATCGACTGATTGAAGTGCATTTCTACAAACATCAGCTTATTCTAGGGTGGTGAAAACTGAAACGCACCATAAGTTTTCTGTTTACCATGCCTCCACGTGCTAGTCACTTCCTAGCCACATTTCCGTGAATAATTTACCCTATCTCGCTGAAGTCTCGCTAACTCTCGCCAGAGCCACTGCCAAAGCTACTCTGAACTCATCTGGTTTTATAATTTGCAGAACACCGAAAAATAAAAGGTTCCGAACACATTAGTAGGGGTGATTAGCTATCTTTAAAGCAAAGCTTAATAATTGGGGAGCAACTAATAAACCTTGTAGGTACTTTAACTTTGGTAATAGAAAAGAAAATATCTTACATTGTCAGTTGCGAAACAATGCTAGTAATCTTAATGCACATTTAAAAAATCATTTTTTTTATCAGATATTCAATCATGTCAAAAGTGTGGATTTCATACTGAAGATACTGAACATTATTTTATCAACTGCCCATTGTATAATGTTGAAAGAAACATATTGGTAAAAAAATTAAACGATATTGATGTTGTTTTTGAACTCGACGCTCTACTAAGAGGAAAATGTCAATACTCTTATCAAACAAATTGTAAAATATTTTCATATGTACAAGAATTTATTAAATCTTCTAAAAGACTAAATTAGGGACACTGTTTATTAAATATTCTATTAAATGCATATTTTTTTTTAATATTTGTATTATTTTTAAGGTGGAACAGTATGTAAATAATATGTATACAGTTAGGGGGTTGTCCTTTTTTTTTTTTTTTTTTGAGATAAAATACTGATAAATAATACTTGATTGTGAATCTTTATTTTTCATTATAATTTTATTGATTATCATGTTCATGTATTATTACCTAAATTACTATCTTGACCAATTATACAAGGAGAGGGTGTACATAGGCATTGCCTGTTGCCCAATCCTGATTGAATTTCTCAATAAAATATGTTTAAAGTAAATTATTTCAAATTAATGAATGTTATGAAATAAAGAAATTCAAAAAAATATGTACAAAAACCATTCCAGACAACATATCTCAATAATTTGATCATAGACCCCAAATAATATGAATACCATTAGAATAGGGGCTACAAAAGTAACCTGATTTTTTAAATAATTTAGAGTTCTTATCATTCAGATTTCTGTAATATTCGATTAAAAATGAGAAGAAAATACACATCTAACAGAGGAAATTCGGCCTGTAATAATTATCAAGTTTATGGCACAAACTCTTATCGTAGCTTAATATGAAGCAACGATGTTCCATTGATGTAATATTTCATTATCTAAAGAGTTTTGTCATTTGTAATATTTTGTGAGTGAAGAAAAAATTGTTCATAGTGTAAAAAATTGAGATATTTCCCAAGAAATGTTCAGGGGCCACTAGCATGAAAAGTAGTCATTGACCTAGTCATTTAAAATCAAAATTTAACACAAGAATCATAAGTTTACAATGTGCAATATGCCATTTTTCGCACAATTGATAACAACAATTAAAATCCGTCATAATACTTTCTGTTTGCAAAGTAATATACCCCAATCATTCATATTAAGGAAGGTCCATACTTTTACAAACACACCAATATGAAATTCTGATTATCACTTGCCTATAGAAATAAAATCTGTTTGGATGATTGACAATAATTTAACAAGTATATATTTGATATTTATGATGCCATTGTGCATATGAAGCTTTTAATATACATTATTTATGGACATTTACACTTTCCGAAAATGGGGGTATACGTCTTCAAAAGGCTGTTGTGTTAAATTAATCTGTTCAACCATGATAAAGTATGTGCTTTGTTAATCTAAGTTAATTCTTAATAATTTTGAATTTTAAAAAATGGCATATAAACAGTTAGATTTTGAGGGTTATTTGATATAATGATATTTTGATATTTTTTTTATTTTCATAAGTTTTAACACACATTTTATGTTATTTGGTGCAAAGCTATATAAAATATGGCATCATACTTCTTTATGTTCAATTTTGGCTGTTGAATTTTAGAGTTTAGAGGTAAGTGCTCTGAGACATGAACGAAACTTTACCTGCAAAGATTTGATTAAAAAAAAACATCATATATTTAAATGAAACATCATAAATGGGCCCTTGTGTTTAAGGTAGGATTCTTCTCACATTTCTTGTATTTAAAAATTAATGAAATTTTCTCAGAATCAAGAGGACAATATCACTAAATGACGGTATCAGTGAGATTAAATTTGACCGTTTAATATTAGAGGCAAGGTCACGTCAAGGTCATTACCTTTTTCCAGGACATTAAGAATAAAAAATTACTGATTCAAATCATGCAATCTCTACTTGTAATTCAAAAGATTGAATGTTTTTCTTTTTGCATAAAAAGATACAACTATATATGGCCTATATGATGATATTACCAAATTGACATGGATAATTTAAATAAAATGAATATTTGCTAATCCGAATTTCCTCTACTTTTCTTCAATTTTTAGGATTTATTAGTTATTTAAATATGCTTCCTATATTAAACTTTTTTCAAATTTTCACATATATATAGTAAAGTTGTCTCACAAAGGTACAAAATGATATAAAAACTAAAAGTTTTGATCGTTTACTAAGAGAGAAATAACACTTTTTACGGATTTTTTCCTCAAATCTGTACTTAGATTTAAAGCATTTTAAAGACAACACAGTTCTGGTATGTGTGAAAGATCTAATATATTTGATATATATTGAAACTTTAGTCTCTTATCATTAATTTAACTTACATTTGAAAATTTCGTCTAGTCTTTGATTGCGTAAAAATTATAACTAAAGTACATGTTCTATAATAATTTTGAGAGGCAGAAAAGAAGATATTTTCATACGCCATCATTCCGCCAAAAATATAGTCCCTGCTAGTTTTCAAACTCAGTTTACCAATTCTATTTAAAGTTGTATAATTGTGATGTGGAAAGAAAAATATGGTCTTTTAATTCTCTTACATCTAAATATATAAGACATATCAACAAATGTACTTTTAATATTCCATCTAGTCAGAAACCAGAGAAGAATCCTACCTTAAGATGTACTATTTCTTTTGTCTGTGTTACTATTGGTATACATGTACATAATTATATAAATCTATTATTACATGTATGTGGTGATGTAAATTTGCAGTATCATTTGAAATTGGAGATTAGTGTCCGTTTCAAGCAACAGCTTTGTATACTCCTGTTTGTTGACCGATTATAATTAATGTTTGGGTAGATATATATAGAGGGTAGGAAGATAAAATTTTCAGTCATATTTTGTACAAAAATGTGGCAACTACAATTCGCCATTCTCTTTTGCTGTGTCGTTGCTTATGGTAAGTTCTGTTTCTTTCTTTTTTTACTTCATTTACCTTTAATATTTGAGAACGTATGCCAAATATTCATGTATATAAGAGTATAACGTTCAGTGATCATGTCTAAATTTGATTGTGTGCGGCACCCCCCGATGGTTTGTTGTTGATGCTGACACTATTGAAATCAAATAGTCAGTCTAAAATCCGACAATCGGTGATGCGCAAAGCGGTTTATAAAAATGCGTAAACTGTTCCAACCCTGGTTATCATGGTTATAGCAGTATGGGTTGCTATTTAATTCATTCCTTATTCTGGTATTATTTAATTTTTCAATCATTAAGAATATTAAACAAGACAACTTCTCCCTTTAAAACGCATTCAAATTGTTCATATTTTAAACGTAACGTCAAGCGGATTGAAACGATTTTGACGTATGTCATTGTGACGTAAGCAAACCAGATTATACAATTTAGATTAATTTTTTAACCAATCAAATGACGCGTTACAACCAAAATTAAATTATAAGAAAATAAGTAACGTCATGATCCACGCTAGGATACGAGACACGCCGAGTGGCTTCTTCACCCTAAGAACGTGGCCTCATACGTCGAATGCCAAGTTAATTTATGTTCCTTTGACCTCTATTGAATGTTCTTATATATACTTGGTATATTGTTCATGTTGAGTTTTTCATACCCAGTATATTATGTGCAAATGACCATTATTTGAATAATTTTCTATTATCTGTACAGTTGTCCGGATCCACTGTTGAATATTCTTCTATTTTCTTTAATTTTATTTTACTGAATTAAAGGTTCATAATTCACACAAACTATCAGAAGGATTTTAATATACTCTTGGCTGATAGATTATATATGACAGTTTCCAAATAGATTTACATATGTAATATCTCCATCTTTGAACCACCGTTAATTGCTTTAGGTGTGAAGTAAAAACTAAATTTAAAATTTTTGAAGCATATAAAGCCTGCTTTTGTTACAAATTTTGGAAGCTGGAAATAGTTCCAACTGATATGTTCTGTACAGGTACATCTTTTTTGTGGAGCGTTGTTACAACGCACTTTGAAAAATTACGCACTTTGAAAAAAATTTTCAAAGTGCGTTAAAATTTTGGACCAAGCTAACGCACTTTGAATTTTTTTTTCAAAGTGCGTTAATATCGACCATATTAACGCACTTTGAATAAAAAATGTAAAGATTGATCAATATTCCTTCAAATAATCGGTATGATAAAAAACAGATTCTGGTTTGATAACTTTTTTTTTTATAATAAAGTCACAGTAGGACCTGAGATATTGACGTTTTAAATATTTAAGGTTTTGATAAAATATAAAAGGGAAAATTAAAGGGTCTTGAAAAAAAGAGTGACAATATTTTACGTTCATTAATTCGTTTCTTCTTTTTTTCAATTCTAGTCTTTGATAAGTAGATGTAAAGGTGTATAGGGGGCACTGACAGAGGACAGCTTCAAGCAACTTAGCATTGATTGTTCAAAACTATGAAAATTCTTTCTCTCTCATACGTTTTACTGTACTTAAAAATTTCTTGTTTTCATCTGTTTTAATTAACTCATTTATTATTGAGAGTTTTCAACGTCATACCAGTTAGATAAATATATAATTATATGAATGCTTTGAGTATAGCATAGACATCGAGATTGGGCGAAGGGCCAGGGGAGGGGATGGGGGCTAAGCCCCCCACTTATTTTGGAAAGATATATACATCGTATAAGCATTGAAAATGCAGCGTACCCTTTTTAGGTGTATTGCTCCCCTCCCCCGTTGTTACCGACACCTACATGTATGTATAGGAAAGATAAAGATTTGGACTGAGGGATCTTATACCCGTCTTCTCCTCTTTTCGACAGGAGTAAATCAATTCATTTTTGAGGTTAGGGTTGGGCTTAGTTTTTTGAAAGGTAAATAAGTAAGATAACAAATAAAATCTTTCCATGACTAAAATATGATTTTTTTTCAAAGTGCGTTAAGTGTCTCCATGGTAAAATATATTAATGTAGAATCTCAACGCACTTTGAAAAATTTTTCAAAGTGCGTTGAGTTGGTCCCAAATTTAACGCACTTTGAAATTTTTTTTCAAAGTGCGTAATTTTTTCAAAGTGCGTTGCCACAGAGCGTCTTGAAATCATGCAATTAATGGAAGAAGCGCTTCAGACATACATTTATTTGATTTTATCCAAATCTTTGATAAATTATCTTATTTACAGCAAAACACCATGTAGCCTTCACAGCAACTCTGACGGGAGATAGAAGCATTGGACACCATCAAGTGGTCAAGTATGACAGGGTCCTGACCAACATAGGGCGGGCCTACAACCCCTGGACGGGCCACTTCAGAGCCCGGTACAGCGGCATTTATCTGATTTCATGTACAGCAATGAGCGAAAGGGGCTCCGAGGCCTACATGGAGATTATCAAGAATCACCATGTTTTGACGACATTATTTTCGAATTCCGGGACGTACCCCATGAGTTCTCAGACTCTGATTTTACGGCTGAGGCGAGGTGACCGTATTTGGGTCTGGGGAAGAGAGAGTCACCAGGTACTGAACGATAATTCCAACTTCAACGTTTTTTCTGGTGTTTTGCTGTATTAATTTGGCAAATAAAATGAACAGTTAAATAAAAAGTTGCTGTTGAGATTTGGCTTATTGTCTACTATGTAATGCTCTCATAATGTGCTCTGTTACAACGCTCTTTGAAAAATTACGCACGTTGAAAATTATTTTCAAAATGTGTTAAAGAACAAGGTTCACTCTTGCCTTATTTGGCCCTGTGAATTTCTGAAAAACTGAAACTGCAGTTTTGGATAACAATGCATTAAAATATCACTTAGATCTTTGGTGACTGCGATCCTATAAAATATGACGTCATTTCCTGGCTAGTCAATGCATTATGACGTCACAAAATGCGTCAATTTCCTCATATTTCGAAAAAAGTCTACAAAAACGGCCTATTTTTAAAGTTATTTTTTGATATTTGATATAGAGCGCAACCTCTGAACTAAAATATGCAACTAGTAAATGATAGAACTGTCTGAGGAATTCATGGACATGCTATATTTTTTATATCAGAGGGTGCGCTCATATTATTTTTCTTCACTGAAAGTACTCAATTATACCTGTTTACCTAAAAATTCAAGAACATTGCAATTTCATAAAGCCATTTCTCCAAGACCTGGACTTTGAGGAGAAATTTTTTAATAGGATATGAAAGCACCAAGTCTCTATTTTATTTTAATGCTTCAAATAGAAAATCAAGTGTTGATCAATTAATTGGTATATATACAGGGCCATTTTATGCATAAAGTGAACCGACTTCTTTGGGACCAAGTAACGCAATTTGAAAAAGTAATATTTATTTTCAAAGTGCATTAATATCGATCATATAAACGATATTTGAAAAAAAAAATGCGCACGGTCTAGTCTGAATATTCTTACAAATGTTAGATATGTTAAATAGTTATGTGTAGGTAATTATTTCAACATGCATGCCATATATGGCTAAGTATATAAATTATCGTAGAAGACAATGATAAAAAAAACACATCTTGCCTGTGCATTTTCCTCTGAGAGTGTAAATGAGTGCGTTTCTGATGAGGGGGTTACTGAGTGTAATTCGGAGTTAAATATCTTGTGTTATTATTATACATGTAATACTATGGGTTAAAAATTTATTTCCAAAACAAGTGCCTGTGTTTAAGGGGTAGCAGTTAAATAGTAAAGGGGAAAACGTATGTAGCGTAAATCCTTCCGTTTGCAGTATACTAAAAGATAACTAGATATCATTGAGATGGTGGCCATCTCAAAGGGCCCCGCATTCAACAATGAACATGAAAATGTAAGGTCATTTAAAAGGGATTATTTGAAGAGGAACATTTGTGTTATACAGTAAAAGTCATTTAGTTAGATTCACGGATACTGCAAATTTACTAATATTTATTGAAGTTATCTTGTATCCCGAGTTATATAAATTTACTGGAATTAAAGGCAAAGAATTATGCACCAAACAAAGATTTTAAACAGAAAGGGTAATTCTGACCATGACCTAGAAACCTCGACCAAGGTCACTGCACATCCATTGACCAGTGGATCTCTATGAGTGAAGTAATAGCCAGATTGGGCCAACGAGAGAGAAGATATACTCCAGACAAGGATTTTTCATATAATTCTGTTATGACCTTGACCTTTGACCTAGAAACCTGGTTCAAGGTCACTGCACACCGGTTACCCAAAGGCACTCTATGAGTGAAGTATGAGCCAGATTGGGTCAAGGAGAGAGAAGATATATTCCGGACAAGGATTTTTCATATATTTCTGTTATGACCTTGACCTTTGACCTAGAAACCTGGTTCAAGGTCAATGCACACCAGTTACCCAAAGGCACTCTGTGGGTGAAGTATGAGCCAGATTGGGCCAAGGAGAGAGAAGATATGCTCCGGACAAGGATTTTTCCTATGATTTAGCTATGACCTTGACCTTTGACCTAGAAACCTGGTTCAAGGTCACTGCACACCAGTTACCTAAAGGCACTCTGTGGGTGAAGTATGAGCCAGATTGGGCCAAGGAGAGAAGATATGCTCCGGACAAGGATTTTTCATATGATTCAGCTATGACCTTGACCTTTGACCTAGAAACCTGGTTCAAGGTCACTGCACACCAGTTACCTAAAGGCACTCTGTGGGTGAAGTATGAGCTAGATTGGGCCAAGGAGAGAGAAGATATGCTCCAGACAAGGATTTGTCCTATGATTCAGCTATGACCTTCACGTTTGACCTAGAAACATGGTTCAAGGTCACTGCACACCAGTTACCTAAAGGCACTCTGTGGGTGAAGTATGAGCCCGATTGGGCCAAGGAGAGAGAAGATATGCTCTGGACAAGGATTTTTCATATGATTCAGCTATGACCTTGACCTTTGACCTAGAAACCTGGTTCAAGGTCACTGCACACCGGTTACCTAAAGGCACTCTGTGGGTGAAGTATGAGCCAGATTGGGCCAAAGAGAGAGAAGATATGCCCCGGACAAGAGATCTCGGACGGACGGACGGACGGACAGACTGATCACTATAGGGCGCCCGACAAGCGGGGCCCTAATAAAAAGGAATCAGAAAGACCAGTAGGGACATCAGCCATTCATTCAGCAGAGTGCTGACCTGTAGCAATATAGAGTCATTGTTTACAATACTTATTTTTACGACTGAATTCTAGAGGAACAGGACTGGCATTCTACACCCGGAAATCCAACTTACACACTAATGTGTCTTTGAAATGGAGGAAAATCTTCAAAATCATGTTCCATTGAAAGCACTCTTATCATTCCGGTCAACAAAAGTCAATTTAATTTACAATCTCAACTTCAAAAATCAACTTCAACCAGAAGTCTCTGTTGAGACTGTAGCTCTACTGGTTTGTACTTATCAAAAACCATTGCACTATTTTATGTATCTTTGTGTAGTCTACTTGTGTGCCAACTTATTTTGAAATCAAACTAAAACTGTAGAAGGAGTAGCGTTTTAAAGGAATTTCACAGAAAGTTCTATTTTTAGTAACCATGGCAACACCGTTCATTGAAATAAAAAACCGATGCACTATTCTATGTATGTTAGTGTAGTCTACTTGTGTGCCAAGTTATATTGAAATCAGACAAAAATTGAGGAAGGAGTAGCGTTTTAAAGGAATTTCACAGAAAATTCTATTTTTAGTAACCATGGCAACACCGTTCATCGAAATTAAAAACTGATGCACTATTCTATGTATCTAAGTGTAGTCTACTTGTGTGCCAACTTATTTTGAAATCAGACTAAAACTGTAGAAGGAGTAGTGTTTTAAAGGAATTTCACAGAGAATTCTATTTTTAGTAACCATGGCAACACCGTTCACCGAAATCAAAAACCAATGCACTATTCTATGTATCTTAGTGTAGTCTACTTGTGTGCCAAGTTATATTGAAATCAGACAAAAATTGTAGAAGGAGTAGCGTTTTAAAGGAATTTCACAGAAAATTCTATTTTTAGTAACCATGGCAACACCGTTCATCGAAATCAAAAACCGATGCACTAATCTTTGTATCTTAGTGTAGTCTACTTGTGTGCAAAGTAATATTGAAATCAGACTAAAATTGTAGGAGGAGTAGCTTTTTAAAAATTGTTTACAGACAGACGGACAGCTAGACAGACGGACGGACGCCGGACGCATTACTATAGCATAAGCTCTTCTGGTCTCTGACCAGTAGAGCTAAAAATCAGTCATTTAAAGATACGTTACAGAGTCTTTAAAACAAGATAAATGCTCTGGTAGGCCTAGTTTTTTTCTCTTCATATTTTACTCCTCATAGAAAGAAGAATTGTTTTACATATAAATTTAAAATATCTAAGACGACATTTAAAAAACGAATTCTCCAAAACAACATTGAACAAATTAAACAAAATCAACTTACCTTGTGATAATTAGATTTATACAAAAAGTCAATTTGCAACTGCCCAATGACAGACAAGTTTCCCGGAAACAGCTACAAATTTTTTTTTAGGTTTTCATTTCAACATTTAAAATCTTCTTTGGTAAAATTACACATTCTACATCTTTGTGTCAATAGAGAGGTTTAGCAATCTCACTTGTACGTGTACATGTACGTGTAAACTACAAGTTAGATTTATACGTACACGTTAACATTTTTTTCTTGTTTAACAAAGTACATGTATAACCTGTACTTGTGCTAGTAATTTTTTTAAATGTTAAAGTGGTTTACATTGAAAAATCATCCAAAAAAGCAATGATTTTCATACGTATATCACCGTTTTACATAAATATATGCATGTATTTATGAGAAAAAGGTTGTACAGATTTCTTAAATTTTTTATCAGTCAAAGCCGGTTTCGAAAATCTAGATGTTGTGATTTTAACTCCCAATAAATGAATATTTTTCTATTACTGACGTTGGTGCTACACATACACATACACGTTGGTTTGCTAAACCTCTCTGTTATTGAAGACCTTGACTTCTCAAAACATATAATTAATGCCAAGCATGGATGAACAGTTTGTATACAAAATAAAAAAGTTAATATAAGGGCTTTCTCCCATAAAGTGGGAAGAAAGTTAGATTAGTGGTACTTTGTACAACATTATGGTTTTATTTTGTGTCTTGTCTTCTTTACAGTGTAAATGCATTACATAAGTGTTCTGATACATGTATTTGAAAGAATTGATTTTTAAACAAGTTTATTATAAATAAGCACACTTCTGATTGTTCTTATCAATGGGTAAATGTATAAGATTTGAATTACTGAGAGTTGCTTTCTCTTGCAGAGGGGCTAAATAGAATACAAAGCCAAATGTAATACATTTACAGTAGCTGTTTTTAAGAGCTTCACTCTAAATTATAAATTGACCGTGAACCGTACACAAATAAGAGGGTAAAAATTTAACAATATGGCCTTATATATTAAAAAAAATACACATCAATAATTAGTTTAACAATATATATTCATTACAGTTCGTAACAATGGTAACTGGTATATAAAAATACAAAGTACCCAGCGTAACAACTGAAAGTAAATTATGGCATATATTGCAAAGGACCTACCAAGGTATTCACAAACAGTAAAATACAAAGTACCCAGCATAAGAATAGTGACTAAATAATGTTTTTTTTTTAAGGACCAGCCATGTTGACAAACAGTAAAATATGGCGTAGATTGTTAATTATGCTCTACATCTGCCCAGTAATCTCCACGTTATGGGTGTGTCTGAGACAGACATTAAGTACCCTGTCCGGCCTGTCAGCAATGTACTCGTCTACCAGTGATAAGGCTGGTGTTTTCCGTCGCCAAAACATCAAAGGCTGAAAAAAAATACAAATGAATATAGCAAAACAAATCTGTTGAAATTTAATTGAAGATGGTCCTATCTACCTCAATGTTATGGTTTAAGTTTCAGTTCTACGTAATAAACAACCTAGCTGTCACTCAATCGTGAGGCTTGACTTCTACTGATCTCAACATGAATGACTATCCTGTTACTAAACAAAGTATAAACTACTAACTAGAACATAGTCTTTCTCGATTTTATAGATTAAAATATCCAACTTTTCTTCAACACCTATTAAATTTATGCATTATTTTTAGTAAATATACAATAAAATTTTACTCCGTATGCTGTCAAATTGAAAATGCTTAGAAACTGACCTCTTTCTTTAAGCCCTTTCCCAAAATTTGTGTAGACAGTTTTTAGCTCTATCATAATTAATATCCAAAGCAGTAAACCCAGTGTTCCTACAGAAAAAAGAAAGAAATGATTCATCGGGGTAATACCAAAAGTCCGTATAGATCTGTATCTAAAAATAAACAGAATTTTGTCATTTTAAGCCATATCTCTAGAGTACTTCACCACAGAAAAGGTTAATGTAAATGTATTTATTAATAGATTTTACTTACACATGTAATAAATATTTTAACATTGACAATATGATAGTTACCTGCTACCAGGGTGGAGTAGACCAGGATTTCTCCTTTATCCGTGTCTTTTTCATCCAGTCTCTGATATTCCTGTAAGAATTATAAAATATATGGCTACTTTATCCACAATAAAAAGAACTGGTAAAAGGCAACAAAAATGGCCTCTGAAGACATAAGAGGATTGCCTGGACATTGAAAACTTGACTTTTTCGTTCCATTCTTCAACTTTGCAATGAATGTTCTTTCAAAATTATACCTTCATCTTATTTTTGAAAGAAAAAATCCCTTAAAGCAATATGAGCTGCATTTTAAATATCGGAAAAAAATGTTGCAAATTTGTAATAAACTATTTCAATGACAGAAAAATAGAACATTTATAAACTTCTGTTGTTCATATTTGCTTTGAAAGGACTTTTTATACGCGTTGATTGAAGCAAAATTGAATAATTGTCGTCCTGTACAATAATGATTTCTTATATAATACTGTGTATTCGGTTGTACAGAAATATTTCTTCTGAAACATTTTTAAACTTTATTTTGGTTGTATTGATCATAAGGATTTAGATTACATACAGATTAATCATAATAACACATTTTACCAGCAAAATAAAATTATCAAAAATGCAGCTCATATTGCTTTAAAATAAAGCTAATATATCAATTCCAAAAACAAAGTCCACAAAACAGAGTTATCTAATTATAACTTAAGCTTAGTACAAGGAATTTTTGGTAGACAGGGTTATCTAACTTACATGGATGATTTGGTAGACAGAGTTATCTAACTTACATGGATGATTTGGTAGACAGAGTTGGTTACAGACAGTGGCGTAGCGTGCATTAAATATATATGTAGGCAAGAAAATGAAGCCGAAGGCTTCACTGAGGCGCAAAGCGCCGAAAGGGGGTAGGTGCGGGAGGGGGTAACCCCCTCCCGCTGGGGGGGGGGGGGGGGGGGGGGTCGGGGGGCCACCCCCGAGAAATTTTTAATTATTAGACGCAAAATTAGCTCATCTGAGAGAAAGAAATTGTTAATTAAGACAAAATACGTATGCTTATTTCTTGAAGCATTTTCAAACTTTGATATAAATGTATTAGTACATATAATATATTATATGTACTAATACATTTATATCAAAGTTTGAAAGAGTTTTTGTCTGTTTCTGCCAGGTCCATGGTTGTACAATTATAAGCTTATATAAATAATATTTTAATTAATACAGCACTATCTAGGACTTTACAACGATTTTGCTCCATGCATCATGTCTATTGCAAAATCATTCGACGTTTTTTCTGTGTCAATAAATGTACGGATAGCCTCATCATAATTGTACTGAAAGGTCTTCTGAATGTGCATTAAGGCAAGACCCGAGAACCTCTCCTGGCCCATTGTTGCCCTCAAATACGACTTTATTCTCTTCATAGCACTGAAAGAGCGCTCAGCAGAGGCACTAGAAACGGGCATGGTGATGAAAACGCGCAGAATTTTGTAGATATTGGGAAAGAGGATAGGATTAGTTTTTTCAAGGGTGTCTGATAGGGAATCAGGTTTAATCTCTCTCATCTCCCATCTGACTTTCCATCTCCTTATTTCTTCGTCGAGCTGGTTAGGGAGAGGAAGAAGGGCATTGTAATGAATAGCAATGTCGGTTTGTTTTTGAGGTGTAAGCTCTTGAAGATTTGAGGGGATTAAAGCCTGTGCATGAAATCTGGTCTCTGGCACTAAGAGACGGTCTGTGATCTCTGTAAGCAAGTGATCTAAGAAAGGATAAAACACTGCCCTCTTGTAATACTGCGAGACATTATCTGCTGGAACATTTATCCTGTTCTGCTGCCGTTGGGCATTACGTGGACTTTGTATAACAACATCATGCTTTGTAGCAATAGCCTCAGCTTTTGTATACAGCTCATCCCAGACCACATCATCGTTCCTTTCGGACTGTAGGAGCAGTTTCACAACATTAGCCTCCTTTACTGCTTCCATTAGATCTATGGATTTAAACTGCAGTAACTTCGACAACTGCACTGTACTCTGAATGAGATGTTCTGCCGTTACAAGGCTAACAATAAAGGGAAACGTTAGCATGTTGTTCAAATGGGACTGGGCCTTCGTGTCTCATTAGATCTATGGATTTAAACTGCAGCAACTTCGACAACTGCACTGTACTCTGAATGAGATGTTCTGCCGTTACAAGGCTAACAATAAAAGGAAACGTGAGTATGTTGTTCAAATGGGACTGGGCCTTCGTGCCTCCTTCATCACTGAGGTTAGCTAATGCATCAACGACCACGTCGAAGCTTGCCAGGAAAGTGTACAGCGCATCACCTCTAGCGGACCAGCGAGTCTCACAAAGTTCCCTCAACTTTGATCTCTTCTCAAGCTCATGTGGTGTTGCCTCTAGGCTAGCCTGAAATTGATGTGAACGCTTTGCAGAATACGAAAATGCAAAGTTTATTTCCTGCACTGTGTCCATCATATTTCTGATCATCATTTCATTCAATCATGTATAATTGCTAAGTTTAAGCAGTGGGCATGGCAGTGAACATAAACTGCCTCGGGGTGTACCTCCCTGATTCTGGCTTGCACTCCTCTGCGACAGCCTCTCATATTTGAGGCGCCATCATAACCCTGACCTACCATATATTCTACTTTAATTCCAAACTCCCTCAGTGCTCTGAGAAATAGTTCCGCAAGTGCTTCCCCAGTTGTAGACTCTGCTTGAACAAACCCAAGAAATTCTTCTCTCATGACATTCTCGTGGTAAAAGCGAACACAGATAGCAACCTGTTCATTAGTTGATCTATCAGTTGCTTCATCCGCAATCAAGGAAAAGCACTCGACAGAGTTGCAGTCCTTTACAATACTATCCCTAATTTGTCCTCCTAGAAGAACAATTATCTCATTTTGAATATCGGGACTGGTATATTTAGTTACAACAGTTGTAGGGTTGTCAAGGTGTACTGCCAGGTCACTGTCATCCTGTGCCAGTAATTTTAAAACTGCAAGAAAGTTACTGTCCTCTGGAATATGTCCACGAAGGGGAATGTTCTGTGACCCACATAGGGCAATTGCTTTCATTATTTTTTGAAGAATACCTCTGTTTTTCTGGACAGTTTCAAAATGTTTCGAAGAAATTTGATCGATGATCGACTTTTTATGCTGTAGCTCAGTAGCCACGAAGTGATCGGCCAAGGACATACAGTGGTTATGGGGTGAACCAGCTCATGTGTGCCTTAAGATCAAAGAACCAAAATTTTTCCAGTCAGAAATAGGCGTTGTGGAAAATGTTTTTTCTTTAGAATCATTAGAGAAAATAAAGCAAGGGGCACAGTAGACGGCGTCCAAAGAAACTGAATACCTCATCCATGAGTTCTCGATTAGGACGTCTTTATTTAGTCATCTCTTAGAATTACCAATTTGCCTAGAAAAAAATACCCCTGTTTTTCAAAAAGTACGGATTAAAAATATCAAATATTTTAAAGAAAAACTTATCATAAAATCTATTGATAAGATATTTTTATTTAACAAATACATTTGTAAAAATGATCAATGTTCGCACCCACTGGAGTTTGTAATCTGTTAAGTTGTTAATTTTAATCTGTTTAAAAAAGTCAACCTATATTTTAAGATTTTAAGAGCACTTTAAAATCAATAATAGATAACAAAGACAAAAAGTAGAGCTTTCTTTTCCAGTATTTAAAATATTCTTTTCATTAGAACACTGCTCCTGGTAAAAATTATGAAAAATGACAAAATTTGCTGTCGTAATTACTAAGTACAGTCCCTAAAATGTTCTACTTTCCCAACTGATCAGTGATCGAACGCTGAACGAACGCAGAGCAAACAGTGAGTAAACTATGCATGAACACTGTACGTAATTTTGTGAACGATTAGTAATGGTGAACTGTAAAAAATAAAAACTGAAAGGAGTACAAACATGAGATAAAAATAATTTGGACTCGGATGTTTTCCTTGCGTCAACATTACATATATTTTTAGACTATTACCAGCCACAAAAAATAATCAAAGTTATTATTAAATAGATAATTTTTTTTGTGCCAACATTTATTTTTGTTTTGATTTTAATTAAAATTTACACAAGGCATGTATTTTTTGGCTTCGTTCTGATACTTTCAGAAAAAAAAATAAATAAATAAAGTTTCCTGCATCAGGTATTTTGATTATATATGTATATCACATCTTTATTTGTTATGATGATTTATAAAACAGATTACTAAATACTACTTGAAGGAATTATCCAAATATGCTTTTAGAGAGAGAGAGAGAGAGAGATTTTCCATCTTCCCTCTCTTCTCCCCTATGCATGTCAAATAAAACTTATTATGTTTAGAACGAAGGGAAAATGGCCTTAATGGGAAAGTAGACAGTCACTTTTGAGGGAATCAATGTAACAGCATGTAAAGTTTGTTACTCAATTTCGGTTTAATTTATTAGATATCACCTGATACTAACTTTGCAGGGAAGGTAACGTTTGAAGGTTCCCACTTTGTTGTGAGGAAATCCACTTTTTCTTTGTTCGTAAGAGATGTTGGCTGGAATGTCCCAGGATCTCTGTATGGGGTACTTAGCTTGACATCTTTTGATTCGGATTTTTCGATAGTATCTGATGGAATTACATTCTCCGTTGGTGAACTTTCATTCTCCGGTATTTCTTTCGGTTTTATATGAAAAAAGTCGCTTATTTTTTTAGTTGACATTTTAAACTTTGAATTTATATTTCCCTCAAAAATAATAAATTTGTAACCGGAAATACAATTCTCACGCAACAAAAAAGAACCAAGTCGTGTAAACTTGTGTTTTACTGCAATAAAATGTACATAACATTAACTTATAAACTGAATAATATATATATTTATATATTTTTAAAATATGTATTAATATAAAAAAAAATGAACGTCAATTTTGCCAAAAATTATGTGTAGGCCTTTTTGAGTATGTGTAAGCCTTTTTGCCTTAATGTACGCTACGCCACTGACAGACTACTAATTTTACCCCTATTTCATTGACCACTCAAGTAGTTCCAGTTTAAAAATAGAGGTTTTTTCTTAAAAATTCTTTGGGGTGTTTATGGAGTAGAAAGCGGTTATTTTTGGGCATAAATGGAAAGGAGAGGGTCTGAAAAAAATTATAAAAATTATAATAATTGGAAATTTTGCTTTTAAGTGCATAGTAGGAAGGGTGTAAAGAGGCCCATATTTACCCTTTCCTCGAAGAGAAAGTGAAAAAAGCAGGGTAGGGGTTATTTTTGATGCCATAAAAGGACTTGCAGACTATGAATGTTCCTGAGAACTTGGTAAATTTTTGGACTTAGGGAATGTATAGCAAAATAATTGGTAGTCTGTGTCCAGTTATCTAACTAACATGGATGATTTGGTAGACAGAGTTATCTAACTTACGTGGATGATTTGGTAGATGTAGTATGTAGGTTTAGCCAGACCCAGGAAAGCAAAGATCCACGCTGCAGCCTTCCATTCTCTCCGTAACTATAAAAAAATTATTATTAACTGGATACACGTTCATAAAGACAACCTCATAACTAGAAAAAGCTCAGACAGACTGCTGATATTTTCATTAAAAATTTTATACTCCCCAACCAATCAGATTAAAAACATTGAAGGGGCTATATTTTTGCTCCTAAAATCAATGTGTTTCATTATCATTCAGCAAAATTAAAAAGAGAACAAGCTTTATGCAAAAATTTACATATGAAGAGAGTGTATTCATTTCATATGATCCCTACTGATGGGAACCAGTTAACTTACGGTGAACCAACCAAAGATGTTCCACAGTACAGAGTACGGCAGACCCACAGACAGCGCCACCTGCTGGAACACGTCAAGTTTTGTTCCATCTTTCAAAACCAAAATTACAAAACTTGCCTGCAAATTTAAGAAATGTGATTGAGTAAAATTCCTACATGTACATATAACATTTTGATTTTTTTGTTTAAAATATTTTGGACCTCTAAAATTTATGATTTTTTAAAATGAAATATTTATTAAAATTCAGGAATAAGTTATAACTATTTCAGTCTCATCTTACTTACTGTCACTTGTATGTCAAACTTTAACATGGAGGAGAAAATGGAGGCTTGTTTGTATAGATCTGAAAAAAAAATTGTTATAAGTGAGAGATGCAAATTATGTTTTTTACAAAATTCACTGGTTATCAGATACGAGAAAAAGTAATAGAAAATTCTCACAAAAACTTCTCTAAATTCTCAAAGTAATGTGTCTTTAATACCTACAATAATTCTTCAAACTTCATATCTATTTCTATATAATCATATTATAAAGGGAAACTTAGTAAATCAAGTAAATTTTTAGAAAATGCAAAAAAAAAAAACAAAAAAAAAACCAAATAAACAAACTACCATGCATTTTCCAATTTAATTTGATCAATTAACACATAATAATAATAAAGGCTTTTAACATATATAACAACATATAATTTTCCCTCAAAATATTTTTTTATACATATGGTAGAGTCACAGACCAAATCAAACTTGTTTTATAACATGAATAAATAAAACCATAACATGTCAATATGGCCATTGCTTTACCCGTTAAATAAACTGTAAATTGTGTTAATCAGACTTACGCTGAAGGTATTCGGATGCTCCGACGATTCTGAAAGTTAGATAACCAAAGTGTCTGGCCACTGACCAGGCTAGGACAATATTGGGTGGAGCCAGGACAATGGCCAGAATCATCCGCACCTGTGTCAGACATAAACAGCTGATTACAAACAACAACAGATAACACAAAATAAAGAGGATATACTTTCATTTAGGTAATAGATTCTGAATCTGTACTGTGTACTTATTTGGAGGTGGTTTTTTAATTATTACATGCTTGGAAATTGCAATAATTGGTTGTCATATATTATAAAATTTAAACATAAGAAACATTCAAGGACTGACCCCTCTCCAATCAAATTAAAGGATGACTGCATTTAACGCCGGTTTTTGGGTCTTTTTCAATCACTGTTGTTACATTTATTTTTTTGCTTATTTTTGCCTCAAGTCATTTGTAAAAGAGTTTGGTCTATTTCCAAATGAAATGCAATGTCATTATGGTTATCAACAGCATTGCAATAAAATAATTCGTTGTTTTCTTACCCCACCTCTTTGCAAATATTGGGAATTTAGACTTATCTGCCCTTGATTGAAGATAAGATTTATAAATATGCATAAGAGGTGGAGCTAATATTGTAATGAGTGGTCTAAAATTAGAATAGTAACTTTATTAATATTTGGTGCTCTCTCTCTCTCTCTCTCTCTCTCTCTCCCTCTCTCTCTCTCTTGCCATTTGTATGTCATTATTATTTTCTAAGTTATCTAAATAACTAATAACATATAATATCGACTGGTAGAAGTAGCCATTGATAATTGGTCAGCAATGGTTGATGCCAACAATTCGCATATTAGAATATAAGTACCGACTAGCTCAGTCGGTAATGCACCGAAGCAATAATTCTGAGGTCCAGGATCGAGACCCGTTAACAACAATAAGAGTACCATAATTTTACTTTTATTTTTCCCTTTTTAATTGAAAAAAAAGAAGGAAAAAAATCACAATTTCTTAACTTTTTAGTTTTTTTTTTAAATTACTTTCCCCCATGGATTAGCGTGTTGAGGATGGTAATGATCTAATTTTTATTCACTGGATCTTGTTTTGGATGTTCATGTTAAGGAATGGTTCAAAACATAAAAAAACAAATATCTTTTTTTCTTGTACACTAATCAAGAAAACCAACCAAACACACTCAAAAATATATAAATATAGTAAAATGAGACGCTTTTCAGAAAAATATAAGAATACTCTTATAGATATCGAAGAGAATAAAAAATAACCGGTGGCCTGATGGGAAGAGATTGAAACAGATATGGACAATCAATACCGTCCAGCAGAATGCGTGTTTCCTTACATGTCACGTGATGGAATTTTAGTATTCACAGAGTTACCTGGGTATAGAAATCACGTGGTTAATTATAATATTCAACAGGTAAGAAAATAGGTCGAAATAGCCTGTTTACAATGGAGAAAGTGAACACATGAAGAAACTGTTTTTTCTCTTTTTAACCATGAGCGCATGTTTGTCTATTGATCTCCTTTTAATATGAGCTAATATATATAAATATACAATTACCATGAAAAGGAAAACAATAGACAAACATGCGCTGACTATGTATTAAGCCTGCAAAAAGGTGGGCGTACTCATTATGCTATGGAGATTCCTGGATATGCGATGACCCCTCCCTATAAAAACGACTTCAAACTTCGTTAATACGAACATTTAATTAACTTAATTACATAAAGCTGCAGTTAAGACATTGGCAATTTCTACCATTCAAACAAAATGCCCATTTTTAAAATTAATTATGTCGCAATATCTAAGTTTCCTTAAGTGCAGTCATCCTTTAGATGTTAGATCTGCTCGCATCTACATGAAACAACATCCCAAAAAGGGCCATGTCAGAGTTCAAAGTCGGAACAACTCTCGAATAATTTGCTTCAACAAACATACAATGATTTTGCAGGAGACGATTTGATTGGTTAGATAGAATTTGATCTCTGATGTGACCCTCGATCTATGGGATGTTGTTAGATGTTACATGTAATGTAGCGAGTATGCGAGCAGATATAACATCTTAATATAATTAGATCGGCCCCCTCTCTCTCTCAATGGACAGTAAGTTTGATCTATTTATAGACTACTCTTTACCAGTTTGAGAGTACTCCGGCCCTTGACATTGACGATGTACTCCACGACACAGTACACCAGTACGACAAGGATAGCCAGTATCAGGACGTATAACTCGTACTTCTTCTCTCTCAGCAGGCCGTGAAATACGTAAAATATACAGAACACTGAAAAATAAACATGTAAAATATACAGAACACTGAAAAATTAGCACGTAAAATATACAGAACACTAAAAAATAAACACGTAAAAATATACAGAACACTGATCAGAAAAATAAAAACGTAAAAATATACAGAACACTGAAAAATAAACACGTAAAATATACAGAACACTGAAAAATAAACACGTAAAATATACAGAACACTGAAAAATAAACACGTAAAAATATACAGAACACTGAAAAATAAACACGTAAAAATATACAGAACACTGATCAGAAAAATAAAAACGTAAAAATATACAGAACACGTCACGTAAAAATATACAGAACACTGAAAAATAAACACATAAAAATATACAGAACGCTGACAGAAGAAGTATAATTTATACACAACATTAGATCAGAAATTAAAGAAGAAATACTGTGAAATCACTAGTTTTCATGGGGGGTTAATTTTCGTTGTTTACAGGGTATGGAGAGACCCTGTAATTCATGACCTGACCTCAAAATATACTTGTAAAATGTCATATGCATTAAGACATTATAATTACTTTACACTTCTCCAACCTAAACATCAAATCCCCATAAATCAATATTTCTTTCTCAAACCTCAAAAATTTTAACCCACAAAAAATATGCAATTTTACAGCATAAAGAGAAGAGAAAAATTAGGAAATTATAAATTAAATGTACTGACCTCAATCTTATGAGAGAGCTTTGGAATTGCCCCCCAAGAATATACATGTACTAATTTACAAAGAGTTTGCTATTGCATGCACTGTAAAAATTAAATAAAAATTACATTAATTTTATCTCCATAAGATTTTCCATATCATGAATATGAAACATGTAACATTTACAATGGTACATGTAAGTAAATGGGTGCATATGAACATCTGGGCTTTAAGGATTTTTATCTGTACTTGACTTGAAAATTATATTGTTTCCATTTCATCCACTTTTAAGAATGACAATAATACTTTTTAACTTCCTGATCAGAATAGTGCAGCCTGCACATTTAACTCTAAAACATTTCAAGCATTATAAATATTTTCTCTTCACTTGAGAATGCAGAGTGCCAATTAAAAGCAGTGAATTCCCTGAACAGAAACCTATGTTGTATCAGTGATTAAGATGAATCGAAGTACAAATTAATACATGTCACAAGCTGGATAAGCATTAACATGTGACTTATTACAAGCTCACAGTGACACATGACAGACTTCAGATCTAGATAATCATCCTTGACAGGTGCTAGTTAATGTCTCACACAGCTAAAAATCTATATCATAATAAAGAACAGGTACTTGTTGTGACACTCTGACCAAGTCTTTAACAATATATATTACCTCCATTTATTATGAGAATCAGTGCGAATGTAAAATCAGAGCTGTCCGATTTGCCCTCGTCAATGACGGTGATGAAGCGATAGAGAGTCAGTCCTAGTGCTGTCACGATATTTACAAAACTGACCACCAGGAATATGGTCTCCTTGGCGTCCAATCCAGCACATGTTCTTGTCTAAATAAAAATAAGATAATCATTTATTTATTTGTCATGGCAAATGATCAGTGCTTGATGGAGGATTTATATTAAGGAGGTTACACAAGAATTATCAAACTCACAGTAAATGAAATGTATCATCTGCTGAGATAATATTTTCTTTAATCATTACTGTAACAGCTACATAATAACCATAAATCTATGGAATTTAGATACATTTATGTTCAAAAACATTACTGGCTATTGCACATAATATGATTGATTGATTGTATATTGTTTAAATTCTCTCTTGAGAATTTTTCACTTCTCAAAAAATTGTGAAGTGAATTTCGCCTGCCGTTGGAGAGCTGCAAATTTTGTCCTATACTCAGCACTAAGGACTATTGAGCAGGGAGGGATCTTTCTGTGCCAGCACCTACAGCGACACGTGACCTCTGCTTATACAGTGACTGTCTCATCAGAAGGACTGGTCTCCAAATCCCCCAGTGGGATTCCAACCAGCGACGTAATTAAGGATCAACTCCTTACTTTGCGACTCTAGAGCAGACGCTCTAACCACTGTGCCACGTGGGCAACTGCATATAATATGCTATATGTATGTACATTAAAACACAGTTAATATATATATTGCAAACACAAACTGACACTTACAAAATGATTTTCATTCCCCATGACTTCATAATTAATATATTATAAACTTCAAAGATATAATAAATTAAGCTCATAACAAAGCAAAATGTTTGTCCCTTGTACTTCGTTGAAAGTGTGTTTTAAAAAACATATTATTACTCCATATATAAATCTTTTACCAAGGAAATAAGAAAATATGCAGTTTGCTTAATGTCTTCTAAACCAGTTTGTATGTGACGTTACTGACGTACAAGTCTGACTGAATATTCTCTTCAAGGTGTATACATGTCACAAGAGTCGGCCGGGCATTTTTATCAACAAACGAGAAATAATGTCAAAATCAGTAAAAACCTAGCTATGACCTTCGCTCACTTTTTGAGCAAAGTTAATCAATGGCTAGGTTTTAACTGATTTTGGCTTTATTTCTAGTTTATTGATAAAACTGCTGTCTCCTGTATATGCAACCATGTTCCTTGTTTGATTTTATGTACTATAATATCCTGTCATAATCAGTCTGAGTTTTTGTATTTCCAGTTCATGTTTTTAATGTTAGGCAAAATAACTAAAGTCTAAACATTGTACATCTTTATAATGTTTCCTATCACGTGTTTACAACTGATTCAGAGGCCTTGTGACAAGGTAAACACTCCTACCTTTAGATCATCGTAATTAATTAATCTACCTGTAGATTTCATTTACCTGACCCAGAGGAGTGGCGATCGCTGGCTTGGGGGCATCCTTGATTCCATACTTCGAGTATTCCGTCGATTCTTCGACGTTATTGTCGCTCGACATAATTGTTTTCTTACATTTTCCTGTCTAAAGTGAAAGTAGAGTTCCCACCATTGGGAAATCATGTGACCAAAACAATCCCGATTTCCGGAACGGAAATGACCGAGAACACATACACTCGGAACGTCTCTAGTGACACATTTCCCGCCAGAGTTCGAAGGTACGACAATCCTGATATATGATGAGATAGGTGATTTTTACTCCAATTTTATATTATTTGATCACATGTTTTTACTGAAGTGATCAGTGATGAACATGTTCCTTTCTCATCTCTATTAACCCACTCTCCCGCTCCCAAAGCGTAACTTAATCCCATTTGATTGATTTTAAATTTTCTTAAATTTATACGTAAGTGGAAGATATTCTTAAGTCAAATATTATCTTTTCAATCTGATTAAAATCAGATCCTTTGATCCTCTCACATAGATCTAGATCTATACATATATATAATATGATCCGGGAATTGAAGTTAGAGGGGGCGCCAAAAGTAGGCAAGGGGTCTTGGGGCCGCCAAGTGGGTCCAGGACAGAGCCCTGGTGGGGGCCCAGGGGGCAAAGCCCCCGGAAGCTCCTGGGTTCTAGAGATTTTGTTGGGTAAAAATGAGGTCTACCAAGTAGACATATTTACATTTTTTAGACGAAACTGTGATTCAAGTTAACTTTCACAATTTTTTTTTTTTTTTGGGGGGGGGGGGGGGGGGGGGGGGGGGGGGGGGGGGGGGGGGTGCAGGGTGCGCCCCCCTTTAATCTGCCACTGATTTAATATGTAATTTCTAGGGACATGAGGGATGGGACGATATATCAAAGGTATGTGAGGACAATACACATATCGATACATTTGAAAGAATATCGAAATATCGCCCCAAAAAATCTGAACCAAAGGTCCAGATCAATTTCACCATGTTCACAATTAATGTGATAATTTTTTTTTAATTCAATGTGGAATTGTATTATTCTGCATGTTCTATCAATATGATAACTAATAAAGCAGTTTTGGTTCACTCGGGGCCTGTAATGCCCCCCTGTGTAGACAGTAGTAGATACTCATCATCCAATTCAAGAATTACCTTGTCATTTTTAACACTTTGGATAAAACCCCTTCTGATTACATCACTAGACTCATTGATAACCCGTAATTTTAGCGGCTTAGCGTGTTACGAGAAGTCTACTTGTACCAGTCACGGTCCACTGATAACCGGGTTTATCTGAAAATCAACTAATTATCAACTTCTAATATATAGAATATTTTCACCCAGTTCTATTATTGTGTGCTTTTTTTTTAAATACCCAGCTAAAAAGATTCGCAGATGGCCTCAGTTACTGTAATTTAAATATTTCCCAATAACCTAGAAGTGATTTAGAAGAAAGGCGAGTTTCTGGGCTACAATGCCGTTATGCGTTAAGTCATTGATCAAAAAGAACCGGGTGAATTACAGCATGTTGGGCCACGCTAGTCCGGCTTTGTGTATTTAAAACACCTATCTATACCCGGGAACAATTCAGGAAAAAAGTCCTATTGTCTGACATTTCCAATGTACTGCAGTGTGTATGAAGGGTGAATTCTACCCAGATACCGCTGTCACCGTTTTGAAGTTTTAATTGCCATACAAGAATCAATTTGTTTCTGCCTTTGATTGTGCAGCGGGGAGAATTTCCGGAGGAGTGAACTAGTTTTTTGCTTTATTTTAGTGCTTGGAAATTCCAATCTCTGAGCCATCAGATCTGTACTTTGTGCGTTCATGTGAAGAATTGTTCTGTCTGGAGAAGATCTGAAAGATGCAGCACTAAGACCACCAATCAGTCCTTACTATAACAGGTACGCTTTATTCCAAGTTTTATTGATCATATTGACTTTGGTAAATCATGGTTAGATTCGTTCTATTCTTTGTGTTTACTTGTGTTTATAAATGCAGTAACTTCTCCAGTCATGTGAGGCTATATTCTATAGACTAAAGAAGCATTGTACTACTATTTATTTTTAACATCTATAATTAAAAGTCTGCATTATTTATTCTAGTAACCATCTATTGTTAAATATTCATAATTAAAGACTCTTGACTATTTGGCAATCCACTGTATTCAATTGAAGTCGAGACTGTTTGTAGAGCAGTTTAAATAAGAAGTTATTCTGTTTGTATCTGAAGTATTTATGATATAAATGTACAAATGTTATGATTCACTGAGTTTGACTCAGTCGGTAGTGGTTCAACATCAGAAAGTAGATCAGAAACTCTTTCCAAGATCTCCTATTGTCAATTAAGTTTTTTGGACCACTATTGCAGTAAATATTTTGACACATACCTTGACAAAAACTGTATGGTGCCATCCAAGTCAAAAGCAGTTGGAAAGTTTCTACAAACTTCAAAGAGAGAGAAAATGATCATTCATTTCAGATTTCAGCTAGCTCCCTTTCATTATAAACTATTATCACAATGAAAGAAACAAAATATTAATTTCATGAGAACATTTTACATGTTTGTTCAAGACTAAACATGGATCTTGTGTTGTACGTAATGCAGTTGTATGTTTCTTCTGGTATTCTATGTTGCAATCAATGGTTGAACTATCATCATGTTCATAGAAATTTTTAGTAAACTAGTATACTACAGAAACTCAGCATAGTTTTGAAAAGATTGACCAGGCCTTTACTCTTAAACTTGTGTTGTGAAGTTATCATCATGATTTAGTTTTCAAGAATAGCTTTTTTTTTCAAAGTATAATGGCTCTTCTCTGCTATAATTTTGTCAAACAAGCTATTAAAGGAACAAATTCAACAATGAAAGGAATTGTATGTCTATAGGCCATGTTTGAAAAATCTTCATCCTGCCAGAATTATTGACCTCTCTGTAAAACGTGACTAACTCCAGACTAGGAACTGTGTACAGTTCAACAAGACAAACATCTCAGTACTCAGGGTTCCCGAGAGCCTACTTGAAAAAAGACTGTAACTTGTAGACAGCCATTATACGTGGGTAAATATGTCAGTAATGTGACCAAGGACGGGTGGGCTTAATGGGAATTGTGTATTGGTATTGGTGTTCAATGGCTCTTGTACATATGTACACAATGTTGGAAGGGTAAATATTTATTGTGTGTAAAAAGAAAAAAAGGAAATGGGAAGTTTTGAAACCAGCTATTTATTTTATATCTAAATAAAGAACTTCTTTTCAGAAACTTGCAATTAAATTCTGCCCTGAATATCTGTATTTATGTTAAAGTATTTATTAATATTCTGTTTTGGGTTCAACTTCCCCAGAGTACACTTTATAATACATGTCTTTGTGCATTGCAATGCTTTCACATCGTAGTGAATGATAAAAAAAATGCAACTCAAAGCCTGAGAGAAACTTGGGTAATCATAACTAAGTAGGCCTAATTTGTGAGAAAGTCAAGCTAGCCATTGTATTCAAACACAAAAAATACCTCTTTGGTATGACGAGTTACAGCGGGTACATATTTTTCCCAATAATTGAGGATTAAGGATCAAATTCTTCTAATCATCTGTAATCTGCTAAGTATACAGCATTAAAACACATTAAATGGGGACAATTACTCAGAATAAATTTATAAAGGATTTTAAACTTGTTGACATTGATATTAAGTCCTGTCACAATTTATGTAAGTTATGCGACTCTTAGTTCTAAATAATGAAAACAAAGACCAAGCAGAATCTCCTTAGAGTGTAGACTTTACCATAGCAAGAAAATGTATCTGTGGTCTCTGAATATTTAGAGTGTAGACTTTACCATAGCAAGAAAATTTATCTGTGGTCTCTGAATATTTAGAGTGAAGACTTTACCATAGCAAGAAAATTTATCTGTGGTCTCTGAATATTTAGAGTGTAGACTTTACCATAGCAAGATAATTTAGGAAACTTGTATTGATCTGTTTACTGTTTTTGAATATGAGTTATAAAAATTTTATTTTTTGCCACTTGCTATGGTACATAATATACTCAATTAGGCATTAAGTCATTGTAAATAAACTCAACTTGTTCATAGGTCGTTGTAAATAAATTCAACTTGTTCAATGGTCATTGTAAATAAACTCAACTTGTTCATAGGAGTTTTGTGAATAAATTCAACTTGTTCATAGGTCATTAAACATTTTAAACTCAAATTGTTCATGGGTCATTGTAAATAAACTCAACTTGTTCATAAGTCATTGTGAATATACTCAACTTGTTCATAGGTCATTGTAAAAATACTCAACTTTTTCATAGGTCATTGTAAATAAACTCAAATTGTTCATGCGTCATTGTAAATATACTCAACTTGTTCATAGGTCATTGTAAATATACTCAACATGTTTCATAGGTCATGGTGAATATATTCAACTTGTTCATAGGTCATTGTAAAAAATACTCAACTTGTTCATCGGTCATTTTAAATAAACTCAAGTTGTTCACAGGTCATTATAAAACAATTATAAGTCTCCTGTTTGGAAGATGTTAGTTGACACCATACCAGTTCTATGGCCTTTAATTTGTTTAAAACCCAGCATTTAAATGACATTGACTTTAGAATTTGGATCCATTCATTTTAAGTTTATTTTCATTTCAAAGTATTTACAACATTTCTGGAATCAGTAATTTTAAATTGTAGGTTTCTTTTTGATATTAATAGTCTAAATATTTTTCTAACATATTTCAGCTTTTATTGTGTTCAGAGTGCAAAATGAGAGAATTTCAAGATTCCTCAGGGAATACTTCTAATTTCAAAATCTTATTTTCTAACTTGAATTTAATTGAAATTTTGCAAAGTCAGGGCCTGGTACATGCAATAATTTTAAACTGAAATTTACTCTCCTCCTATTTTCAGATTATTCTGGATTAATTTCTTAAAGATATACTATAATAGGTCTTTTTTTATCTGTTTAAGGGAGTGTTATATATTGTATTATAATAAAAGTTTTGAAAATGGAGGGAATTTGATGTAATATTCCATTAAGGGATTTATGACTTTATAGATATCGTGTCTACAGTGACACGGTGAGGAGAACTGGTCGACAGCTCGACAAAACAGAAGACTAGGTGAGGAAAGATTAATGTCAGATAGAATTCAAAAATCCCAATACAGACACGCCTCATTTAATTCTCAATTCAGAGAGAAATATGTGGCTAAGTGAAAAAGAGAAAGGTCATTTGTGTATGCTCTAATAAAGTTAAGAAATTATATTTTACTTTTTAACAGTAAACTATATAAATAATTGAAAAACACGTACATTTTATAGATTGATCTCAATCGTTTACAGAATGTGACACATACTGGTTTAATGTAGTAAGTTTTGCAAGGTGCATAACCAAGCTCGAGTTTATCATTATTACCAGGGTAAGTGTTATTAATTAAATATTTGATTTAAATTTTCATTGGGAAAGAAGACTGACGAATGAATGTATAACTCTTAGAAAATCACAAAGCATTTACAGCTAGATTACCCCACATGTAATGCTACCATCAGTATTTAAGCACAATAATTGTGCTATTTTTGCTAATTAAAACTTGCGTTTATGCAATGACAGCATCCCTTTGTCATCAAGGTAAAATATAATAACTATAATTCATTGTAAATCGTAGGTCGGATTCAGGGACTATGACATCCAATACATAAACGTCATATACCATGACTCCCCACTCCCGTATGATAAAAGTTTTAGAACCTGTTTATTAAACTTATCCATCCGTATGTCTTTTTATCTGTCTACCACAGACATTGACTTCTGATGGAAATCCAAGGTTGTAAAAATCGGAATTATGTATAATGTTTTTACCTGTTCTCACTGCGACTCATTTTATTCAATCTGTCAGTTTTCTGTTCAGAAATGAAATGACAAGCACGTCAAGTGTTAACTCCAGTGTAATGTTACATGTCTAATTGGAGAATTTTCAAAAGCTCTATTGATTGATTAGACATATTGCTTATTGCGGCATGTGATTTTGGGGGAGAATTAAGTTCCGTAAATTAACAGTGATGGCTAAGCCCGGGTACTTATGGACGATACATGGACACCTTAGGCTAATGCCAGACTTTGAGAAGGTAAAAACTTAATAGGGATTTAATTAGTTAATCCAGTTTGACCACAGAGTATTAGAGTGATTAACAGACGCGGGCTCCTAATTGATAAATTAAAGGTCTTTTACCTTGGGGCAGTATTAAAACTGTACTTAATCAACTTTTAAATTGGACAAATAGAGAAAACAGCATAAGAAAAAAGTACCACAATTGTATTTAATTCCAGTAAAGTATCTTAATTTTGATAACAATGCATCCAACTAGTGCAGATTAAATTGGTGTCTTATCATGCTTATAATATTGCCATGAGTAAGTCAATATAGCCCTCATTGAATTAACTACTATGTAAAAGATCTTTGAATTTAAATCAACATTTATTTATAACTTATACAGTAAAACTTTGTAATAACAAAGTCACTGGGACCTGTGAAATTACTTCGCTACAGCCGTATAAAGAATAGGTAAAGTTTATATAGCTTGGGATCCAAGCTATAACTTAATTGCTATATCTGTGAATTTACAATATCCATGTTTGTACTTTTACTGTATATATGTACACCCTTTATCATGTAAATACAGTTTATTATTGTGTATGCATCTTCTTTTTTTTTAAATATATTTTTATGCATGTCAAAAGATTAAATTATTGAGTGCTTAAAGAAATTCACCTAATGAAGTACCAGTAACTTTTGCAATGACGCTAAACGTGCCTGCAGGGTTTAAGGACTTTTGAAATGCTGACACAAATTATCTGAAAGTAGGTCAGGTATATTGGGGAACAAAAGTCCGGGGATGTTTTTTGTAATTCTATTATTTCTTATGTTCAGTTTTATTCTCCCCGCTTATTCATGTTCCGTAAAGATTTAACATTAAACAAGATAAAGCAATAGCTATAGTTGGAGGTGTATTGCAGTATTATATGTTGTGAGGGGGGTGAAAGAACTCATTATTCACAGTAGCGACACTAGACTATGACAATATTTTCTTTAAAGATCTTTCACTCCTTCCAATGACCTGACCTATTTAACTAAAGAGCAGAATTGGTGAATTTTCACACAATAAGATAGGTGTGTTAATCATTTGTGTAAACACCCAGCCTGCGTTAAATTAATGGCTAATTTATACTGTTACACCTGAAAGATATATGAAATTAAAATATTACCAGACAAAACATTGGGATTTGGATTTGCACAAAAAAGTGTTAGTCAGTTTTATCTTCCTACATGTGAATTAAGGTGCATGCATAATATTTTAATTAGTTTTAAGAAGTTGTAAAAATTGCACTCCCTCTAATGAAGAAAGGAGACATTTTGTTTAAAAAAAAAATTATAAAATAATAACATTTTCAAGATATAAAATGATGCAGTTCCATTTATTGTAGTATATTTTCGAAAAATAAAGTTATAATTGAAGATACTCGTGAATTTAATTGGATTAAAATTTATTACAAGCCACATTTTCTTATAAACAGGATAATTCAAGAATTAATTATTCAGATATTGAGAAATCATTTGTCTGATCATCTTATCAAAATAAAAATATAATTTATACTTGTCATTGAGAAATCAATGAATCATGACTGTTTTAATGTATTGAAGTAAATACCTTCTTGCAGTATGTGCATATTATAGAATAGACTTAAACTAAGGAGACCTATAGTGGTGGGGTGATCACAGACAGAACAGGGGGATGATTGATCACAGGTTGGGGGTGTCAGATTTTCAGTCAATTTGTCAACTTTACTTTGAACTCCCAAGTACATTTTTTTTTGCACAAAACGAATCCTTTGTTAACAAGCTGGAAAAAAGAAGAAAGAAAATACTTTAAATTAATTGACCAGAAAGCGTAATAGATAAAAACGTACTCTACGCAGCCCTGGGTCATTGGAGACTTATTTGGTAGCACTTGTTGCCCCCAAGGTAGACAACTACTGGTTTACCGGCCATCTGGTATTTCCTCTTCATTGGTTTTGTTTTTTTCTATTTTAAAAAAAAACCTTTGTCAGAGTCCAGAGTTTAAATATCACGTTAAGGTCCTTTCACTTAAGGAATTAAATTGTGTCACTTTAACAGAATAGCCTAAAATTTTCATTTGGATCTTTTCTGTTATTCTGAGGGGATTTAAAGACAAGGTAATTTTTATAGACACTTATAATTACAATTTAATATTCAACAGCTAGCTGATTTTATCTGTGGCATGTTTTGAGTTCAAATTCTACTTTTATATATTGTTGTGGATGTAAGGAATGTGCAAGTATAAAACAATGCTGCAATATATTACCTGTGAAATGTCACTAGGTACCATTAACATTTAATCAATTTTTTTAAATGTGTAACTTAATTAAAAATTTGTTTACAGATAATCCGAGATTCCTCTGACTCTAACCCCCGCTTTTATATTATGACTTGTGCGGGGGAGACCCGCACAAGTCTTAATATAAAAGCGGGGGTTTAATAGAGTCAGAGGAATCTCGGATTAGTTTACAGAGTCAATTTTATACATTGATTGACATTGTGTCCAGTACACATATTAAGTGCTGTTTGTTGTTTTAACATCCTAGCTTTCTTGATAATTCTATACTTATGTGGAGATGCCACCACTTGCCAGTGAAAAAAAACTGTCCAATGCTAGGCATTCAGGACCATAGCGGGATCTTTTTTGTGCCAGCAATTCTACTCTGACTCGGGACTTCGGTTTATACAGTCTCATTTGAAGGACAGGTCTCCATGTCCCAAAAGGGATTTGAACCTGCGACGTAAGGATCAACTCCTTACTCCTGAATTCTAGTCAAGAGCAGATGCTCTAACAATGCCTTACACAGGTGACACAGTATGTCACTTTAGGCTTTTTAGGATGCAATATTATTCCACCTTTATTTACCTTATAGTATTACACTTATGTCTGTAAGACATTTACTGTCAATTTAATGGTAATTAATAGTTCCATGGTGTCCAATTGATTTAAGCATGCTGAAGTTTATTGATTCATTAACCTCAAATTTAATCACCTGGTAATAATTACAACTCAAATAAAAAGTGAAAGTTCATCATCATAAATCTTGATTAATTAGTCATGTGTAAACATCGGAACATTTTATGAGTCATTTTGATTGTGGTTTTTCTGCGTTCATTGTTGTTTTATTCTTGAATGAGTTCTGCCTACTCGTGGTACATGTACTCTAACTCTGTGACCGATCTAACTTCTGTTCTAAGCCGCTTTATTCAGTGGTAACTTTAACTGCTCGGAATCCCCAGTCTTCACTCTGGTCCACTTAACGCCCCAGTGGACACATTTTTCTCACAGAACTCTAATCTTTGAATTTTGCTGGCAAAGTGACCAAGGAACATTGTTTTGGAGTAATGTGTAAAACAAAGTGATCTCTGCCGCCCCCATATTGAATTGTGTCCATACCACGCATTTTTACAGACATTTAAAGATTTTCAAATTGAAGTCTTAATTGATCTTGAAATATATACTGACAGTTGTATGTAGTTTGGTCACGCTTCTCCCATTGTTTAAAGGCGTTAGGGACATTTAGGTAAATTCTTGGATAATTTGATACCAGGATTTTGTCTGTATGTTATGTAAGTGTTGTTATATAGTTTTCATAATTCATATTTATGATAATAGGCTACATATATTATAAAATGTTATACTTTTAAGACCTTTAAAAGTATAATAGGGGGTAAAAAATTAAGATATAATTTTTAAGCCTTGTTCAGTGCACATTTTCAAAGGTATCATTATAAAGAAAGTGTTTAGACCTGTTTAAAGAGATCAAATTAAACATTCAACTTTTGAAAGTTAATACATGTGGTACTAAGAGGACTGCATGCATCCTTTTTAACAGTAATTGCTTCCCTAATTAAGATCATCTGAGTTTTTTCCCGATCTCATTCTCCGGAATCCATTCCTCCTCTTACTGATGACTTTACGGAATCCCAGCCCCCACTCCCTACCAAGGACATACACTGTAATTGACCTTTTGTGACCTTTCATTGACTGTAATGCTTAGATGCCTGCTGGTCACTCTATCAGACATTTATAGATCTCAACTATTTATCGCTACTAATGGAAGCCACACTATAGAGGGCCATAAATGAGCAGTCTCTTGTTGACGTTTTGGATCACTAATTTCTAAAAGGCAAAGGATGGTCTTGTACTGTTACTTTGTATGTAGTTCTTTAAGAAGAGCTAGGGTTTTATTGATCTTGCAATTTTATTATACCCCCGCAAACGAAGTTTAGGGGGGTATATTGGAATCACCATGTCCGTCTGTCTGTCCGTCTGTCCGTCTGTCTGTAGACAAGAATTTGTCCGGACCGTTTCTCAGAAACTGTTGGATGGATTTGTCTGAAAATTTTTACACTTATTATTCACCATATGAAGGTGTGCACCTGGGATTTTCATCATGATTGGATGATTTTTCTGCATTTTACAGGCGTTTTTTCTTTTTTATTTTGTGATTTTGTTTGGCTCATAACTAGAAAACTATTAGACTTACAATCATCAAACTTGGACAATTTATGCATCTTGGGTAGACGGTGTGTCCCGACCTATTTCAAGGTCACTGTGACCTTTAATTTAAGTGATTTTTTAAAAAAAACTAAGTCTTTAAAATTTTAAATTTCATAATCCTAAAAAATGTAAAAATATAGTTGTATCCTTATTAAAAAATGCTAAATTAAGTAAAAACTTATTTTTTATCATATACTTTACAGCAAATTCTGTAACAAATGTTCATGATTTGAGAGGAATTCAGTTTGTCCCATGGGCATAATTATCAAGCACTGGTCAAGGGGAATTTTTGATAGCAGAAATGTGCATGTCAAATTAGAGAAAAATTAATGAGTTCATTGTCGGGAGTTAACTGGCAGGAGCATCATGCAGTATTATCTCTTAATTCATCTCTTGGGAGTTGGGCAAAAAGAAATGGCCTTATAGTTGCTTGTGTTAATTAAGAGTTCTTGATGGCTGTAGTTCAGATAAAGATCTTTCAATTGGTGTAATGTAATTAAAACAAATTGATGTTTTAGTGTATGATTAAAACTGAATTAGTATTGTATAATATAATTAAAATTAATTATACATGTGTTAATTGAAAAAAAATTACATTTCAATTTTTGGGAGTTGATTATATCAACGACTCTATGTCAGTGGTCCAAGACAGGAAGTGCAACTGACAAACAGCCGCCAAGGAAAATGAGCATTGCGAATAAGAAAATAGTTCCTCATTAAACTTACTATAAAGAAATTATAATTCTTGACAATATAGTCCACAAATCACTCTGTATTCAACTTTAGTCTTAGGGCTTGATATATGCGTTATTCATTTTCTCTCAAATTTGTCTTGAATGTCATTTTCATCCTAAAACATCTTTTTATCTTAGATACTGAAATTTCAAGTTCCATACACTTTACCTTCATCTAAGATAAGGACGAAGTCTGTGAGGAAAACGATTAATCTAACAAGATTTCGCATATCATTCAAGTCATTTTCAAATTACTGTAGATCACTTAATTTTAGAGACATCTTTTTTTCGCTAGATAGTCATTACATGTAACTATTAATTAGCATGACAATTTTTTTTTTATAAATTATGGTTATTGTTCTTACTGTAAAGAGTATTTATATATATGCGAGAGAGAAATTTTCGCGATCACACTGTCTCACTTAGTTACGCGGAAATAAATTTCTAATAAAAAGTGATTTACAGTAAAACAAACCATACCGCTTTGACTCTGTAGGATCACGAAATCCACTTATGGATTTGCTTTTCACATACATTAATCAGGAAGCATTAATATAAGTAAAATTTGGAAAGTGAGCATCGTTACACACATCGAATTCAGGTTCGAATCCCACCGAAAGACTTGGAGACCGGTCCTTCGGATGAGACCGTATAAACGAAGGTCCCTGGTTTCAGTAGGTGCTGGCTTGAAAAAGACCCCTCTCTGCTCAATGGGTGCCAAGTATAAGTAAAAAAAATTTGCAGCTCTCCACCGGCAACTGGTGGCATATCCATATGAGTAAAAAATTCTAGAGAGGGACGTTATAATATAATATATATAATAATACAATATAAATCAATCAATCATACATCAAATTAATTTAATAATCAACTCCCATCAGTACTTTCAGTACTTTGATTATATATTTGCAACAAATCGCAGTCATGTCTCACTTAGAATTTTATAGTCTAAAGAATAATTATTAATTTTTGATTTTTTTTATTAGACTGTAGCATTTTCATTATTTCATAAAATATGCAATAAATAATTTAAAGCTACAGATGGGTATTTGTTAAGCTCTAACACAGCCAGTTTAGAATTATATGATGTATTATTTGTTTTAATTAATCCCTACACTGTAAGTCTCTTAGAGATGTGTGTACAATATTTTAAACATGATAAGAAATGGAAATTAGATCATTGAAATCTGTGTCAATCTGTTAATCAAGGTTACTTGATTTTCTTGAACCCTAACCAATTTATTATTATCGAACAATATTTGATGGGCGTATCATGCTGTGGCGGGGCACTTTATTAGACAATAGTGAACACCTCTTACTAGATCCATAAAATATTTCTGAATTGGCACCTACTCTGAAAAACCCAGCGGGGGTATTTGTCCCTATTGGACAGTTCTAGTTGACTATTTTACTTTTCCTTTCCATGAATTAGTCATGACAGAGCCACATTAATTAATTGTAAGGCTGTGGCTGACGCTCACATTAGACTTTCCCCTGGAATCTCAGGGACTATATGTCATTCGGCATATCTTAATTTTGTGGGAAAATCTTTGTCAGTAAATAAGAACAAGAAAGGAAGCTCCTAGGTTCTTTGTGCAGTGTAACAGCAGTTATAGAATCACGATTGTGTAATGCAAACAGTTTCTGTCAACATTGACTTTGGACGGAATAATGTCGAATAATTAGATGTTTTTTGTTGCTGTGGCGTGAGATTTTGGGGAGAGATTTTTATCGAATGCGGAACACAAAGTGGTTACTGAAGCAGATGTAAATTTCTGCAGTTAGAGTCTTGCTTCACGAAGTGTGACTCGGATGTAAGGAAGTTTCCAAATAAACTGAATTTTAACATCATGCTTATTCTGAATTTTAATGACTGATGCAGAATAGGTTATGTTTTAATGTGGTGTAGGCGCAGCGTACGTTTTGAATTGCAATTTTAATCATTTTGCAAATAAAGGGGAAAAAATCACTTGTGAGAGAAAAATGTGCTGATATTTCACTTGGAACGTAATAATATAACAAACTGAAGTGTCTGGATGTTCCCAATTCTTAAACAACATCTGTGACTTCCTTGCCAGTATAGAATCATTTGTTTTAATGCTATGATTGAGGAAGTGATCTTTCAAGTTTTTATTGTATGTCAGCTAGCTAGCTCACATTAAGTGTTACCCAAGGGAAGCAGTCATCATTGTAATTTGTGATCACAAACAATTAGTGGAGTAAACGTACAGCCCCTCAGAGAAATCTGAAGGCTTCCATTGATTTCAGTCAAATTATCTCATCCACTGTCTGTACAGACAGTCAGCATATAGACGAGAAGATTAGTTATCTAATGTGTGACAGAGCACCTTGTAAAATTTACATTTTAAACAATTTATGAAGGTCATCAATTAACAGACATGAAATATTTCCAGGCAGTTTACCCACAGCGAGAACATAGGACGTGGAGACCGCTGGTGAAGAACAGAAAGAAAGCGGCGCCCTCCAACCACCCCCACTGCGCCCCTCCCTTGTCATGGGGGAGGCCCAGAGAGGAGAAGCGATCCTCCGGAATCTGGCCCAGCAGCAGCTGAGCGACATCGAGTACCGACAGTTCAAGTACGCTGTCAATAACTTCCAGCAGACCCGCTCCGTCCCCACGCTGTGTCACCAGCTCAGACCTGTGATAAACACCACTGAAAAACTCCTACTGCTGGTGGAGCTCAGCAACCGAATCCCGCGATCCCTACAGGAGGACTTCCACAGACTCTGTAGCATTCAGTTCCCAAATTACGAGACTTATTTACGGATCTACAGTACTGACAACGCAATGACAGAAATCCCCAAAGTTATCGCTCAGGACTCCTCGGGGAAATTCAAAATTGTGTCAAACGGCAGCGAGAAAAAAATCCTTGTCGATTATAATGGTTACAAAAATGGTGACTTGATATCGCAGCATGGGACAAGTGTTACTAGTGGAGTGTACAGTGAAAATGACGACCTGACGTCATTAAAACATAATGATAAGGACGACATGTTTGTGTGGTCGCCACAGTATGGGAGAATCGATTCCAGTAAATCGGCATTTGTGACGCGTGATAACTATGACGCGGGGATCAGACGAGTGTTCATCGCCAGGCGAGATGACGGTAGCCTGGGGCTGGGCATTATCGGGGGGAGAGAGTATGGGTCAGATATAATTGTCAGTGTGGTGGATCCAGAGGGACCTGCAGCAGAACAGGTAATGTTTTAGATTCTGTTCTTACTGGACTAGTTTTCCAAAATTTGATGGTTATAAACCTCCTGAATCAGATCATGCAGACTATCTATATAAATTATATATGGTATTTTTCCTCTGTGAATGAATCAATGGGAAATCATAGCTCATGATAAATATTTCTTAGAAGATAATTGAAATTAAAGCAAAAGAACCTATACTGCTATATCTGTATATATATGTTTATATCTGTATAGGGTGTGCGAGCCGGGGACAGGATTCTGGAGGTGAATGGTACAGACTTTAAACAGATGTCACACGCTGAGGCTGTAACACTGATGAGGAACGCCTGGAACGTCATCATGAAGGTCCAATCAGCTGCCAGCTACAGACACGGTAAGCCAATCAAATTGAAGCAGACTTCACCATCATTATAAACAACCAATCAGCTGCCAGCTACAGACACTGTAAGCCAATCAAATTAAAGCAGACATCAAAATGTTACAATTGGAAGAAAGAATTAGCACATATTTAAATTTTTATATTATAATTATTCATGACATCATAATACAAATATTGATATGTGTATTTCCATACAACTCTTCTATTTTAGCCCATGATGCATTTCAACAAAATACATCTTGATAAAAAGAACTTTAGTCATTGTAGCAGATGATATATCATTTCCCTTGAGCTATTAATTGATTATTCTCTTTTCTCTTCAAATGGCAGTCCATTCTTTTATATTTGTTTTTCCTATGAAATGCATTGTATGGATTGAGCTTTCAAGGCTTTATATATATGTAAATTAATTATTTATCATGCATGTCAACTGTTTAGGAGTAAGACTTCAAGACCGATCTAGGAGAAACAATGCAGTACTCCATATCTAACAGTCAGTTAATAAAATTTTAATACATTTTAATACATTTGAGAATGAAAACATTTATCAGTTCTAGTACAATTAATATCCGATTTCTTGTAAGTCGTGTAACTGAAACAATTCAGGGACTTTTCCATTATTTTGTGATGTAGATTTGAAACATCACTGTTTGCTCATTGACATTGCTCATTTAGTAACATATTTATTTTGACGTTGACAGATCAGAGACGAGATCGAGACCTACAGGTCCGTGAGATTGAGCTTATCGTGTATCCAGGAGCCGATGGCAGACTGGGATGTTCTACCAACAGGTAAAAATATACTGCAATAAGATGGGGTGACTAACAATTGTTATTCATTAGTAAAACTTATTTCAGTGCAGTAACTTAGTAAAGCAGAGACATTGGAAGTTTCAGTCTATGGAAGTTTTTATCTGCCAAAAAAGGCTTGTGAGACGAAGAGTTTACCTAAGTTGTGTCGCAATGGAATTCTCACAGAGGCAAGAATGAATGTTTAAAACAGTGTGAAATTTATGTCTGCTCAAAGAGTGCCATAATTTAGTTACACTTGAGCATGTTTAGCATTGGACAGATTTTTACAAACAAAAATACTCTATCTTATATCATTACAACCATTCTTAGTCATCTCAAACTTAATGGAAACATAGGAAAAATTATCCAAGAATTTCAAGGTGTTGAGGGTTAAATACCTTATTTTTGTTGCTTATAATTTTGCAGGACTTTGTTGCACAAATTTGTTCACATTTTGTCATATGTCTGCATGCTCTGAGTTTAAGTAGCATATCTCTGTGTTTTACTAGTGTCCTAATGGAAAACAAAAAGTCAGAAAATTTACCAAGGCAAGTTTATAGCAGATTCAAAGTTTTCATTTTATTTTTTTTTTCTCCTCACATTTCAAAGTAACACTGTTGGTATTTGTCTTTTTAATAGTGCTTGCAGATGGTGTGAAAGAATTTCTTGGACTCTATCTAAATTTCTTTACTAGGCTAGCAGGGTATTAAGAGATGCATATAACTTAAAACATAGCTGAGGTCAGCAAAGAGAATTTTCCTATAGAATATTCACAACATCTGCAAGAAATTTTTCTTTTTTTCTCCTCATGGCACCATTTCCAGTCATTTTCACAATTGTAATATTTTTAAAAGAAATTATTTGAAATAAGTACTTTTGGGGTAAATTGATAACCGGTAATAACAGATAGTAAGGAGATAGTTTTAAAATTTTATGTGTTTTAGACCTTAGAATAGAAAAAAAGCGTTCTGGTTGTGTTTATATTACTGTTGTGATTTACATTACATAGTAAAAGCCAAGGACTTAGGAGTAACCATCTTATTAATGTTGTCATTCACATATTGTTGTGGTTTTATAGTTTGAATACTAATTTTTTGGAAGTTTTGTGATTTGCAGTACTACATAGATAATAATTCCTTTCTATAATTAATGCATTTTACATTGCAGCCATGTTTAAGAATGTTTTAGTATTTTTGATTAATATTTAAATTTACTTTTATTAAGTAGAACTTCATAGAATGTCATCTATAGTACATGTATAAAGTACAAAATTTTATGCAGATAATTAAGGCACTCGATAAAAATTTTAGATTTCATTTCACATTAGTTTGCATGCCTGTGTTTGTAATTTCCCTTTTGCATCAATTTTATTTTAATTTTTTGTTGCCATAATTTATTAACTTTACTTACTTAATAATTAAGTCACTCAAATAAGCAACCAATTGTGGCACTGCATTGAAAAAAACAAAACATCAAAAGACCATTCATTTGACGTCTTCCTTTGATCATGATATGGTTGTTTTTTATGCATGAAGATGGATTTGTAGATCTGTTTATACAAAGGCATTAATTCCCTTTGTGTTAATGATCAAGTGTTATTGATATTTTCTGAGCTATATTGATATAGATATAATTTTTTTTTTTCAGACAAAATAGAATCCGTTATTTACTTGTGAAGGAAGTGGATAAGAACTCTCCTGCACAGAAGGCAGGAATAGTCGTAGGAGATTACATCACCAAGGTAACCATGTGACTTTACATGTCCACAACATACAGTCAATTCTCGTCATCTCAAAGTTGATTGGGCAATGGGGAAAAAAAGGATTGTCCTTGATATTCAATATATTATTGTTACACTGTAAAATTGATACCAACATTTGGCATTTTAAATGAATACAGCTTGACAGTACGTTAATCCATGTGTCCTAGATTTACTACATTTGAACTGATGTTTAAATGATAGTCTTATACGAGCACACAGCCTCGTGAATGAGACTAATTGTACTGTGTTGATGTTTACAGATAGACGGAGTGGACATCCGGTCTCTGACGGAGAAACAGATTACCTCCCTTACTCGATCTAAACGTCTCATCATCTGTGTTAAACGTTACGTACAGGACGACGGTAAGACAAATTAATGGTAGAAACCCGTGAGTTACATCCACTCACAGTAGAACTGACTCCGCACCCTGTCGTAGGTTAGAAAAAAAAGACTTCTTAATGAAAAAGCACGTCATAGCTAGAAATTTATTACATTTTAAAATGTGAGGTAGATATGAGATAAAATCAATTAGCAGCAGATTAAGTTGTGTTGAATCCTAGTATTGTTGAATAGTGTTCCGTACTGAAAGGCAGTTGTAACATATCTTGATTAGATTAATATTTCATACATTGTTCCTAATAAAGTATATATATTGTCATATTTTAATGATCATAACAAGGATATAATATAGAGTTTGCTGTGAGATAATGTTTAACAAGTGTAAGGGCTACCTATATCACATGATAAGGTGTTTTACTTTCAAACCAAAGGGTCCAAATCATATGGTCTAACTTGTTTTTTTTTACCTGAGTGTCTAATGAAGGTCTTTCACCAGTCCTGTCTCTCCTAACCATCTACATGACACAACTGATGGTACTATAATTTTTCAGAAATTGTTAATCATTTGTCCAGATTCTGATAATTTATAGCATATATCAAGCATATATAGCATATATCAAAATATATATACAAGAAAATAGATTCTTTTTGTAATTTAAGCAGTGTACAAATAATATGTTAGGAATGGTTACCGTGGTAACAGATGTGATGATATTATTTCAGTTTTCCTCCCTGAGTTCACACATTAGGAGCCCTTTGTGTGTGGTACCACCCTTTATATTCTCTTTAACACAACTAATTTATTGATATACTCTAACTAGATTCTAACATGTCAATGTGCACTGTGTAGCTAACCAAGCAGGTTTTCCATTCATATGCAGAACATTTATAATTTTACAACTTTTTCTTTTTCTACCAATTTCCACTTTTGATTTCAAAACATTTTTAAATGAATTCCTAGTCATTACTAATAAATTGTTTACTAATAACTTGATCATGTATGAATCAAAGAGTCAGTCATTTAGTTTTAAATCTTTCAATGTGCTCTACATAACAATCTATGAAACTGTCTATTTCACTATTTTGTATATATAACTATCAAACAATGAATAAACCTTGTTTGTCAGCTACTTCATTATGCATCTATAATCAGAAGTACATTGTATATTTATTTATTTATTTCTAGTGCTAAATTATACTCTGTGTACTCTGCATGCTTATATATACTAGAGTATATCAGTATAATAGTAAGGTCATACATTTAAATGTTTAAGGGAGTTATATGCCTATTTCATCATTGAAGTTTTAATAAATTTATGCAGAGTGTCCCAATAAATGAGCTGAGAATTTCCGCATCTTTTTATACTGGTTTTCATTTCTTAAAATAGAATCCTAAGGAATATCTTAGAAACTATAAAAGATAAGCCTCTATATCTTTACCTTGATGCTTTATAGAAGACAGAATAACTTGACTATTGAGTTTGTTTTTTTCCTAGGTACGGGCCAGTTAGTTCCCGTTGGACTCAAAAACTCACGGAATTTGTAAGTATTCTTAGACTTATCTTTTATAGTAAATTTTATTTTCAGTTTACTTATGAATTTCAGTAAATTATTTATACATTGAAATTTAAAAAGAAAATTGACTCGGAATGCACAATACAGTACCAGATGTGTTAATGAAATCTTGGCTTGATTTTCAGGAGTGGTGAGTTTACACCAGAATCTTCCTCCTCCCCTGTCTCTAAGAAGTTTAACAATTCCTTCACCTCCGATTCTCCCGACGGCCTCAGTCACGACTTTAACTCCTCAGACTACGACCCGATACAGCACGTGTACAAGAGTCCCAGTCAGCTCCACCTGGCCTCCGACCCAGAGAAAAACCCCCATCACCGCCGTCCCAGTATACATGACTCTACTGATAATTGGCTCCTCTCCCCCAAAGGCCAGGCGGCCAGGAAGTACTTTGAAAAACTGAATTTCATCACCACCCCTAATGTCCCCCATCCTCCCCATTCACGTAGCCACTCTGCAGACAGTCGTGGAAATCAGTTTGAGCGCAGGAGCCGTGCAATGCAGAAGAACGTTCCTCCCGCGGTGCTGGGTAGGGGCGCTGCTAGGTATGTGAGAAGTCGCTCACAGTCGCCTCACCAGAGTCGCAGGATGTCGCGACGTGATCAGGACGTCATGATGGCGCTCCAGGCAGGGATGGAGAAACGTCAGCGAGCGATTAGACTGTCGCTGTATCAGACTTCCCCACCAAGCGACGACTTTGACTGGGACTTATAGCACCATCTAGTGATGACTGGGACTTACAGCACCATCTAGTGATGACTGGGACTTATAGAGCCATCTAGTGACAACTTTGACTGGGACTTATAGCGCCACCTCATGACGACTTTGACTGGGACTTATAGAGCCATCTAGTGACAACTTTGACTGGGACTTATAGCGCCACCTCATGACGACTTTGACTGGGACTTATAGAGCCATCTAGTGACGACTTCGACTGAGACTAGAGAACCATGTAGTGACGACTTTGACTGAGACTAGAGAACCATGTAATGACGACTTTGACTGAGACTTTGACTAGAATTTAGGAATCTTCATAACTTATGTTATAAAAAAAGCTGATGTATAGATTCATATTGACTTTGTGCAAATTATTAGTAGATTGCTCAATAAAACTACATGAAAATATTGTGCATAAATTATCCAGATTCCTAAAATGGCTTGAGAGAACATGCATGTTTGTTGTGGAAGGATTTGGACAAGTCTTGTACTGAAATTTGGGCTTGAAGCAAAAGTTTCTTTATTTTTGTGGTTTTTATATGCCTAAAAGGTACATGTTTACTTAGTGTAGCTTGAACAGGAAGAACTGGAGATTTCTATCTGTGATATTATTAATACTAGTATGTTTGACACATAGTGGTGAAAATGTTTTTCTGTGAATAAGAATCGGTCATAATGAGTTCTGTCATTTTATGCTCTTTTAAACCGTGACATAAAAATTGTGTACTTTTGTGCTGTATATATTGTATTTATTTTAGAACACATTTGTTTGAAATCAATACAGAATAGCATGTTGCATGGTTCTTTTTTGCTCTTGTCTTTAATTCCTTGTTTTAATCATTATCTTAAGTGAATATGAAATGACATACAAATATATATCAGCAATGTTGACTGTATGTGAACCTGTCAGAGTTACCCTCCCTGATTAGGGTTGTCTTTCTTGATACAGCACAATTTCTTTAAATAAGATATCTAAATGGTGAGGGAGATGACAATTGTGTGTTATTTATTTTTTTATGTTGTTTTACAGACAATGTAATATAATATGTGATATATAGATTTCCTTATAATAGGGAAGTGAGAAAGGTGATTTTATCAATTTTTATCTATATTAATATATCCACACTTTACTACATTTGCTCATATGATTATGAATTATACATTTTCTAACCGGTGGGTGTATTCGTGATGAGTGCTGGGGACTGCTTAGGATTCTTACTGACACTTGTGTATTTATCATGATCTTCAATTCTTAGGAATACTGTAAATGCATGATATTTGGCGTGTACAATATTTGGCGGAAAGTAATTATTAAATGTAGCATAAATTTGATTTAGTGTTTTATGAATGTGCCAGATGTAACTTACGATATATACATGTATATGATATACATTTACAAGACATTTAAGGGTGTACTGAATCTGCTTTCCAACTAAATAGCTAAATAGAATACACCGCTAAATGTAATATGTTTACAGTAAGTAATCACCTACAAAATGATCTTCATTAATCATTATTTCATGCTCAGAGAGAAAAAGATCTGTTTTTCTTTTTCTAAAAACAACATTCCTGTCTTTGTTTTGCCTCATCAGCCAGTATTACATCGAGCAAAGATCAACAAAGTTATCAAAACAAAGTGCAATTATTTTACTGCTTTCAATCTTATCTTTCATTTGATCTCTAAGAATTTATCTGGTTTGTATTCATGGACAATCTTGATACATGTGTAAAAAAGAAGCAGAGATATTGTGTGTTGTTGAAGTTCATAGCAAGAGTATCTGTTTATCTTGAATATCTTTCTGTGCATTCCAAAGGCAGTCATTGTTTTTATCACATATATTTTATTTATCTCAAGTACAAGTAAGAAAATAAAATCATTTCAAGTTGTTTTTTTTTTTTCCTTAACCTTTTTCATCCCGAAGCTACGGGTGTGTTTTACCAATACGAAACCACATGATGGAGAGAAAAATCAATAACCGATGGATGTTGTTTTAGAAGGTAAAGGTCATAGACATAATAAAATATCTGTTTATGAAGATGGTATTCAATTTTTTTTTTATTTTGGATAAGTAAAATTTATTTAGAGTGGACGGGTTTTTTTAATTTTACAAATGAAAAACCAAAAAGCGTAGCATTCCCATGCAAGAAAGCAAAGTCCTTCTACATAAAGCAAGCAGTTAATGTAAATTACAGTGGAGCCTCATTTATCTGGACACTTGTTCCCAATCAATTAGTCCGGATACAGTGTGTGAAGCGTCTGGATACCTGAAAAATCGTCTGGATACTGAAGCATCTATTTGGTAAAAATCTGGCGTTCGGGTGTCTGAAGGTCCACTGTATGTGTTCCATTACTAACTATATCACACTCATGAATATAATATATCCCTACTATTTTTGTTGCAAAAGGATGATTATCATGTGTGATGGAAGAAATGAATTCTGTATCCATGCAACTACAATTGTTGATTTAGCGAAACTTGCAAAGATTGACATATTTCTTCACCACTTCAAAAATTACTATCTACTGTGCATTCTTTTAAGATTTCACAAGTCACTTATTCTTTTTTTAAATCTTTGTGATCTGTTTGCACTAACTTGACATATGTGTGTAAATTAATACTGATTAATTGGAGGAATATACATGCCAAATTTATAGATCTACCATACATTGCCAAGATATTATTTTATGCCCAGAGGTTGCAGGTATTAAAGCTGGAATATATATTGAATGGACTCTGTCAAGTTATAATGCCATACTTCAATTTTTTAGCTAAATAAAAACAAGTATTGCATTGATTACATGAAGTTGATAGGTTCTGTGCGCTCTACAGACATATTGTCCACTTGATAAGTACCAGGTTTTATCAGGCATTGCAAGATCCAATCTGATCATGTGAGCTTCCTTAGAAGAAGACACATTTATAAGCTTATTCTCTGAAGGCTTTCTTAATCAGTTACCGTATACACTCGCCTATAAGTCAGTTGTATTTTTTTAAGCTTGTGGTGGAAAGATTGACCTTCTAAAATACCAGTCTTTTATATCTGGCCTATAAGTCCGAGATATAGTTTTGGACCAAAGTTTAATTCCCCAAAAATCTTACTTGTAGGGGTGTATATAAGGTAAATATTAAGAAAGTTACAGCAAGATGGCTTTTTGGATTCTGAATTTAAAATGAAACACTACAGAGAACATGCATGTAAAAGCGTACGTCTAGTATATATATAAGTAGTTGTTTCAACAGAAGCCATGCAAAGCCCTCAGTACGATGCTAAAAAAAGGGGGACCTGTTCTTTCTCTAGAAATTTTAATTAAGAAATTGTGAATATGATTATCACAGACAAATAGAAGTCCAAGCAGAGACTATGGTTTTCCTGAGTAAAGCGGGAGGCACATGTCATTCTCCGGAATATCGTGGGGGGCGCTTCTCCTTAAAGGCCATCAGTCCCTCAATTCTATCTTTGGTACTAATCACCTAGAAAATATCATGATATGCATATTACATTGAGTTTATATGAATAAACATCCTGTAAGCCTACTTTAATTCACATGCAAAAAATATCCAACCTATAGTGTTAACTCGGTAATAATATTTGTCGCAAAATATTTTATTTTGCTTGACTGTCAGTTGTGAAAATTAATTGTCACAGATAGATTTCATACTGAGGAATCATGATTATGACGTGAATACCCGGTAATATTACAGTATATTCAAGACATTTAACTTAATATCGGCAAACAAACTTTAAAAACAAGCATGTACACATAAATCTAAACAGAATTATAATTATGTAAAAGTATATATTTATATATTGTATAAATGAACACATATTTTAAACAATAATAAACAGTTGAAAAGTAAAACTTTAAAAATAATTATTTTTTAATTGAAATTCAACAATCTTTATATGGTCAATACTATTTGCAAAATGTGCAATATCAGTGCTGCAATATATTAGCTCTGGAATAAATAATCATTCAAAAAGATTTTCATCTCATTGTTGATCTTGACAACACAATCATCTGTATGGTTGCCTGGATAATACAATTATCTTTCAGGTTGCCTTGACAACAATCAGTAACCGTGGTACTCGGGTTTCCTTTTTTCTAGCCACGCCTGCATTGCCTCTCTTCTGTCTTTGGTTGGAATTACCTAGTAATTAAAAACAAAATTAAACTAAATACTTACGTTAACAATGTGTTTGTGATTTCATGGATGGAGGCACTGAATTCAAACTGAAATTTACTTAGACTTTAAATGAATTTTAAAAGGAAAGGTATCTCCTCTACAAATATACAGATACTGTCTACTCCCTTCCCTCTCTCTGCTCTATATCATGGTACTTGAAAGTACAATTCTCCTCTAACATGTCTAGGTATTTAGTGACCCCTACCCCTCCCTCCCCTATTGTGTTCCTTACACTTCTCCCCCCTAATATGTCTAGGTATTTACTACCCCCTACCCCTCCCTCCCCTATTGTGTTCCTTGTACACTTCTCCCCCCTAACATGTCTAGGTATTTAGTGACCCCTACCCCTCCCTCCCCTATTGCGTTACTTCTCTCCCCTGACATATAGGTATTTCGTTACCTGTGAGTATCCCGCCTCCTCAAAAGACAGACCACTAGAAATATCCACCTGTGGGGTCAAGGTCAGAGAGAGATGAATGACATTTACATCTGATGTTTACTCTCAATTCAGGTTAAAATTAATATCAAAAATACCTGAAAGAAATCTTAAATGCATTTTTAAAACAATTGATACACATCCTGGTAAGTACATGTATTAAGTAAATGGATCGCTGATTTATTTTGATGCCTTAATTACCAATAATAACATTTTTAATGTGAAATGAAAATTTGTACATCAAATTGGAATATTGTATAATTAATCTTCTCTACTAAAACAACCAAGATATACACTGTAACTGACTAAAAAATCTCACCTCCATTCCTCTGTTGATGGCAAACTTAGCAGCCCTCAGAGCCACAGGACCCTGGAAATAGTAGAAATTACACACTGTAGAAAGGATTGTTTTCACTATATATCTGTTAATTTTGCCCTTTCACTCTTCCATACAATTTTTTCTCATTTTCAAGTCACCAAAATCAAAGTTCATTTTCAGAAATGAAATTTTTTGTAGTTGTCCCATTTTAAATTTAACTGAGCTTATAATGAGTGAAAGAGGCTAAAATAAAACCAGGGCGAAAATTTTCCAGTATACATGTATATGCATGTACGAGTGAACAGTGCTCACTAAAAAATGATTGAAAGTATTCAAAACACAGATGCCTCTACAATAGAAAATGTACATGTACTATCCTTTGGTTACTGTAAATGTATTAATTAGTTTTAGTTGCATCCTCTCTAATACTTCTGTTATACAGCACATTAGTGTACAAGTATTAACAATATCTGAGACCTGTTAAACAGAGGAAATGTTTGCAAGCACTTGCAAACATTTCTGTTGGGTGGATTGAGGAATTCTGATGAGCTCTCTGTTGCACAGGTCTCCATGGGAGAGGGTGGTTTACCTGTTTTACATACAAGTATAGCTGATAATACATCACTTTCCAGTAACTATACCTGTGGGAGAGGGGAGTTTACCTGTTTTACATACAGGTATAGTTGATAGTATACTTTCCAGTCACCATACCTGCGGGAGGATCTCCTGCGCCAGTTTCAGCGCCCGCTGATAACCTGCGTCCCCCTCCGAGTTTTGTTCCACACTGTGGTTCACTACCCCCATCTGCTCCCCCTCCTTCCCCGTAAACATGCGGGCGGCGAAGATCAGCTCCTTAGCCTTGGCAGGACCAATCGCACGAGTTAATCTCTGTGTGCCCCCTGGTAAAGTCATCCATACATTTAGAACATTGTATAAAATGTTCATATCTTTAATTTACAATCTGCACTTAGTCTAGCCTATTTATTACTATAAAACTGTTAAATTTTAGGTCAAATTTTTTAACTGTAAATTAAATTAAAAATAACACCTATCTTATCTATACTTGTTATATAATATGTAACAGACAAAAATATTTTTTGATCAACTGACACAAACCTTTTTTACAAATTTTTGTTCTACAAGTTATCTTACCCCCACCAGGAATAATGGCCAGTCTTGTTTCCACCAAACCCATCTTAGAGTCATCCGCTGTCATACAGAAATTACATTAGTAGTTTACAGTGCACGTGTATCAACTTGCATTCTTTTACCCGATGGGTATAAATTTAAATTCTAGGATTCAGAGTGGCTACAATAAATAAATAAATAAAAGATATATTAAGTTAGCCTTACATGCTATTCTGATGTCACAAGCTAGGGCGACCTCTAGCCCACCACCTAATGCGTAGCCATCAATGGCGGCTATCACAGGCATGGGGAGGTTAGCCACCTCTGAGACGCTGGCACGTAATCCCGCCACGAATGGTCCAGTCTCAGCGTCTGTCATCTTAGCTCGCTCCTTCAAGTCTGCTCCTAAAAAAGGGAAAGGAGGCATCAAAGTTTATGAGATTTTTAACCAATAGTCATGTTATACAGGATGTGCAAAAAGTCTGAGCAAGGCTACCACTGTGACAAAGGGAGACAACTTCTTACCTGCACAGAAAACCCCTTTGACTAAACTCCTGAGAATTACCACTCTGAGAGATCTGTCAAATTTCACAACTTCTGCACAGTCTGAAAACTGGTCAAATAATATTGTCTGTTAAAATATTTAGTTTGGCTAAATGTTCAACTATTTGATGTTTTGATCTAGAACAACTACTTTCAGAGGAACATTTTGGCTGAGTGAAACCAGTATGTGTCTGCAATAATGAAAAGTTGGTCTTACTATTCCTAATGATTTGACTTACATTAGTTATAATAAATTTAGGGGGCACATTGACTAAAATTTTGGAACATACGGACTAAAACATGTAAAATGATATGGAAATTTTGTTTGCTTTGACTGGCTCCCTTCATTATATTATGATACATTGAGATATCCAAGAATTTGAAATATGTGTTTCCCATTGTATTCACAAGTCTCAGTAAACATACCGACCATGCTAACTCATATCTTTGATATAAGAGCTACTTATTTTAAATGTTAAGAGTACAATTTCAGTTTCAAATGCACATGACAGAGAAAAGAAGTTTCTAAAAATTACCTCTCTCAAAAACTGCTTCCCCAGGGCGTTTTTGGCTTCTGGTCTGTTCATAGAAATAACAGCAATACCTGGAAACAAGAGAAGTCTGTAAAACACTTATGCCCCTCCCCCAAATAATTGGAACAGACACAAGCAAAGGAATAATATGCCCTCCCTTCTTTAAAGAGGAGCATAACAAAATATTGACTTAACAATCTGACTTAACAAGCCAGACCTATATTGAGGTATTGAGCTATATTTAAGGTTATCCGTATCACCACCAAAAGGAAGCAACGCATAACCCCATATTACATCCATGGGAAGGAGCTAGCCACTACCACCAAGGCCAAGTACCTAGGGGTCAACATCTCCAACAACCTATCGTGGAACCATCATATTGATAGTGTATGTAAGAAGGCAAACAACACCACCGCCTTTTTAAGGAGGAACCTCTCGTCCTGTCCCATCAACATCAAGGACAAGTGTTACAAGACATTGGTCAGACCCCAGGTAGAATATGCATCCACTGTCTGGGACCCTCACACAAAGAAAAACATTGACAAACTAGAAGCTGTGCAAAGAAGGGCAGCTAGGTTCGTGACCAATAACTACAACACCACCAGTAGTGTCACAACGATGATCGACAGGCTAGAATGGGAAAGTCTACAACAACGCAGAATCAACGCAAAGGCTATTATGATGTACCGTGTTGTCCATTCCCTTGTTGCCATAGACCTGCCCCCACAATTCAGCCAAACAGGAGCAGCCACCAGGGGACACCAACACCGGTACAGGATCCCATTCTGCCGTACCAACGTCTACAAGGAATCGTTCTTTCCTACTACCATCAGGATATGGAACCAGCTGCCAGAAAACACCATCACGGCCATGTACCTGGAGTCCTTTAAGATTCAGGGATATAAAACACCATAAATCATGCAGGACATGTTTTTATAAGTTTTTAAAAATTGTAAATAGATGCGTGGACTCCCCCTCACGTATATGCTTTTAAACATAGTGAGAATATGCCGCAGCAGCGGCCCTTCACTTTATTGGAAGAAGAAGAAGACTTATCGCAAACATCTGGCTTTAGTCAGATTGTTGATTAAAAGATTTCCTAAGAGACATTTTTTTTTCTTTAAAAAATATTAAACAATTAAACAGAGTTAAAATAAGAGTAACCAATTTTATCAATTAAGTTAAAAATTAATGAGAAATAATACAAATCCGACGAGTATAGGTAGCGTAGCGTTCTTTCCAGTTTCCCATTTATTTTCACTTGATTGATAAAATAGCTGACACTTGACTTGTGCACTGCAAATAGTTTGATCATACCTTTGTTGTCCCCGCCAAGATATTCTAATTTGCACTGTTCGTTGTTTTTCACACTGTCTAATGTTGACAACTGTGCACGTCGAATGACACTCCCAAGAAATGATTTACAGTGTGCATTTCTGCACAAAAGGTGCATTCGCTTCAAAGTAAACGCCGCCATCCCACCTCCGGAACAAGTGCTTGCGTCACTAAAAGTTAAAACCCTCACCGTGCTCACTACTCTCCGGATTTGCAAAGTATGGCCGCCCAGTACGATCTTCAGCATGTTCAGTCATAAGACATGGAAATAGGAATTCCATTTTTATCGATGAAGCATGCAGTTGTAAAAAAAAAATTGTAAACTTGCTTGAAATGTTTTATAGTGAGTTATAGTCTTGAAAAGTTTAGAAAAAAGGGAAAAAATCCGTTTTGAAGTTACTGAAAAATGTTTTTATTTTCATATTTTCTCATAGGCGTAGTCATGGGGGGGGGCATCGGGGGCACTAACCCCCCCCCCCCCCCCCCCCCCCCCCACACACACACACACTTTCAGATCTGGGGGGGAGAGTATGTCTGTGCCCCCCCCCCCACTTTTTAATAAAGATCAAAATCACAGCTATTTTTCCCCAACATTACCTTTACTATAGGAAATGTTCATTGAAGGGATAGTCCCCCCCACTTTTTGACCCTAGTATAGTTATATCGAAGAATATTGTGGGGAAAAAAATTGGAATTGAAAGTAACTAGCCTTTGAAAAAGTCAGCCACAGTTCAAAATATAGTCATTACGTTGGTTCAACGTTGATACAAAGGCTTCTTAAATTAAATTCTTGAGAATTTACAGAAAATTTATGCTTGATTTACATTACTCTAGACCAAGTAGCTGCAATAATATTGTCCTCTCCCCCTTTTTTTTTTGGAGGGGGGATATCAGATTTTTAAAAAAAATCGTAGGGGGCTACTTTATTGCAGCTACATTGTATATACATGTAGACTAAGCTGTTCTCCTTCACAGCTCTTGAAATATGTAGATCCAAGGGTTGGGTAGAGAATTTGCTGGATTAGGTAATGTATAAAACCAAACTAATGCTCAAAATATTTTTTGTTCAATTACTTACTTTACAAGATAGAAAGTCTTTAGATCGAAAAAGTTATTTAAAATATTGGAGTTTCTGTAATCATCGCATATAAGGGAGATAAGAAGGTGTGACTGTAATTGAATTTAATTGTATTTAACTTGTAATGGTACAGACTATATACATGTATATATATCAAACTCTAAAAACAAGAGACCCAGGGGCCACAACACTCACCTGAGCAACTGGCTATGTACATGTAAAAGCAAAAAATTAGTCCAGTATTGAAAAGTTAAAATATATTATAAAAATGGGTTCTGGGGAGGGGGGATTTAAACAAACTCTGCATTTCATTAGAATGCTTTTGTGACATATGGTTTTGTTGTTTTTCAGATGAAAATTTTTATTGATATAGCCTTTGTATTCATCTGTCCACTTTATGGCACCTAGCTCTATTCTCCTGAATTTCAAATCTACATTGCCTTTTTTATGCTTTTAAAAGGATTGATGATCAATTATCATGATGGCTTTGTGAATAATTTTTACGATTTTTTACCATGTATTCCTATGTAAAACCCTGATCACCCATTGTATATATGTAGCCACAATGGTACCCTTGCACAAGCTGTCATGATTGAACAAAATTAAATCTTCCCTTTCAAAAGATGCTTCTGCATGAGTTTCATCTTTCCTGGCCCAGTGAATCTTGAGAAGAAGAGTTTTCAAGATTTTTCCTACAATTCATGTTGAATTTTGATACCCCATTGTGGCCCAACCCTACCCTGGGGGTCATGATTTGAACAATCTTGAATTTTTGCTACCTGAAGATGATTCCACATATGAGTTTCATCTTTCCTGACCCAGTGGTTCTGAATAAGAAGAATTTTAAAGATTTTTCCTATGTATTCCTATGTTAAACTTTGATACCCCATTGTGACCCCATCCTACCCTCAAGGGTCATGATTTGAACAAATTTGAATCTACACTACCTGAGAATGATTCCACAGGAGTTTCATCTTTCCTGGCCCAGTTATTCTTCAGAAGAAGATTTTTATAAGATGCCATTAATTTTTCACCAATTCATAATTATCTCTCCTTGGAAAAGGGGGTGGCACTTCATTTGAAGAAACTTAAATCTCCTTTACCCAAGGATACTTTGTGGCAAGTTTGGTTGAATTTTGCCCAGTGGATTTTGAGAAGAAGATGAAAATGTGAAAAGTTAATGACGACATCAGCAACGGCTACAACGACAACAGCAACAGACAACGGACAAATTTTGATCAGAAATGCTCACTTGAGCCTTCGGCTCAGGTGAGCTAAAACCCTCTATGGAAAATATCAACACATCAGATAAAATTATTTCAAACTTTTATTAAATTTTCATAAATAAACATTTATAATACTGGGAGAAAAAACTTTTTCTACAAAAGATTAAAGTACATATAACACTACTGCAGTTAAGTATGTTGTACAGTAAATAGCATGATTGTGCATACTGAACAGTATATAACTATACCCTAGTGCAGAAAACACCTAGTCATATAATTATACTCCTTTTATGTAACTTTTTAAAATCCCTATGAACATTTTAAAATATGAATGAAAATTGAAAGTAGTCCAAACAAGGGCTGGTGAATGTTGCTCACAATAAAGTAATATCAGTAGATGCATGTAACCAAATCACAAAGTTAAAAATAAACAGAAACACAGTGTCTACAATTGTACAGACTGAGAATCAAGTTACTGTTCATACAGTCTATGTGACTGTATCTTTCATGACACACATCATTACAAAGTTATATAATCTGTAAATTAAGGCTAATTATTGATTTTTTGAGTAAAAATTTCATATATTTACAGTTTAGCATTCAGGGTGATCCACAATATATAATACTACATGTACTGATATTTTCATTCTTTTTAAAATTAACCTCATAAATATAGTACTATGATTTTTCATTTACAAATCATTTTTAAGAATTTAAAGCACATGGTATTACATGTACTTGAAAACTAAACATAGGTCAAGTGTATAGCAGCACATACATGTACATTAAAAATGCCAAAAAAATGCATTAAATAAATGAATGATTTCATTAAAATTTTATATACTTCGAAATGGTATTTTTTTCATCATCCTAGATACAATATACATGTAAATCAAAAGTAAATACTTTGACAATATACTACAAAACGTGTCCTACTAATGCACTAGTATATATAACCATCTTGTTCTACCAAATCAATAGGGCAGACAAAGTTTTATACATGTAGTTACTTTGTTAATTTAATGTTATATAATCCAAAACTTTTGAATACAAATGTAAGGCATAAACAAATTTTAAAGTACTTGACAGTCGAGGTATAACATCATTTGATCAATAAGTGTCCCATGAAAACTGTATTATAGTTGGCATTAGATTTTTAACAAACAAGAAAATCTTTAAATTATTTAACTAAGCGTTTTGTATGACTTATACAGAAGCTAGGCTAATTTTAAACTCTGAAATAGAGAACACTTGTATAATGATGAGGAAGTAGCTGTACTTATAATGATTAAACACGATAACACAGTCACAATACAGACTGACTCTTGTTTATATCCCCAGCTGACTGTTACTATTAGTATTTAAACTGGTAGTAATAGTAGATCCCTTGTTTTTAGATTCATTAAAGTAAAAGCTAATCAAATTAGGATTATATGTACCTCATAACATCAAATACTATCTAAAAGAATTACAAGGCCAATTTAGGTACACATGATCAATGAATGTTTTAAATTTCATGCATCTATATGGCAAAATTCAAAGTAGCTGGTATTTGGGAATGGACTGCGGCTCCAAAAACTTGAACCCTGGGTACTGTGAGGAAATTGTTTTAAAAACTGTCTTATTTATTACTCAATTTTTTTTTAATTGTTAAAAAGCAGACATAATTGATTTTGTCAGTGTCTCAAATATGTATAGTAGATCATGGCATTTTTCAGAGATGCATAATTAATGCATAGATATAAAGGAGACTCTAAAGCTTTGTCTCATTTTGTCTTAATTAGTAATTAAAAGCTTCATACCCACCCCAACCCCCCATCCCCCCAGAAAATAAATGAAAAAAAAAAAAATAACACGCTTGTACATTTTATTTTAAAAAATACCCTTGTACATGGATATAGTGGGGGAACAATCCTGCATTATCTATGCTATATTTTCATAAATGTTAAAATTATTCTTTAATAAATATTTTCAAATGAAGTAAGTTTAATGATGAATTGATTGTCTTGAAGGTAATATCACAATAAAAAAAAGCTTCCTGAGTGGAATTCTCTTTTGAAAAAAAGAATGAGTTCATTTAATGACATCAAAACCAGGATGGTAGTTAGTTGTACTGTGTAAGTCTTACTAGTTAAAGGTGTCAAGTAGTCATAGATTATTCTTACAAGATGGGACTAACTGTTAGATAAGTAGAAAATGGATCAAAGTAAGTCCAAGCATTCAAAACTGGACTGCACTGTTAAAATTACATGTCATTGACTAAGTCTTGATACAAAGATTAATTCAAAACTATAATTATAACATACAAACTTTGTGTCTTGGCTGTATATAAACATCTGACACAAAATAGATAAGAAAAGCTACAATGCATAACTTATATTTATTAAAATTCAAAGTATCAAAAATATACCTAGCTCTGGGAATTTTATAACATATACCTAAGTTTTCCCTGGGAATTTTTACTTTAAGTATATAAAATATATAACTAGTCTATGCATAAATGTATTGTAGTCCTTCATGAACTAGAAAACTGACCAGTCAGCAAGGGCCCCGCCATGGGGTAGAATTAATAGGGTGCAGCTTACAGAATGATCAGTAAATGTACGAAGAATAAGCAACAGCAACTGTATTCTTAAAATTTCAAGATAATTCCTGAATATTCAAAAACCTGAAAATATGATCCTTGTATTTACATTAGGCAGTAAAGAACAACTTAACATTGAATGTATATTTAAACAATAATGAATTATGAAGCGTGTATTATATAGAATGCCAGCCTTCAATGAATGCAAATATCATGAAGGCTTGACCTTAACTTCAAACAAACAGCAGTTGCAGACAAAGGTTTTCATTAATCTTAAAGAAAAAGAAAAGCCTACTAAATTTTCTGCAGCAGGCTAGATAATTAATCCCAAAGGATAAATTGTACCTCTCTCATCATTTTCTTCTAAAGTTACAATAGGAACATTTTTAGTATTATAATGATAGAATGGGGTTTTTATACAACTACCTTAAAAATTAATAATATTCTTGAATTAACATAAAGTGAAAAAAAGTAAATCAAAAAATCTTCTTTAATCTATTTCTTGTTTTTAGAATTCTATGAAATCATAACTATTAAACAAAAATAAATTATAAAAATTTATATTTAAATCCACATTTCAGAGTATTCATACCATTCCAAATTGACTTAACTTCAAAACAATTAAACTTCATTTGCAGACAGAGGTGGTAATTCATCTCAATGTGACAGATAAAGATAATGCTCTGGATTTTCTTCAGGAGGAAAGCTAATTAATCCCAAGGGACTCATAGCCAGCATTCAGTTTACAATGGGAACATCTTCAGCAGTTATCTCTCTTTGCCAGTGCATTCTTATACATGTATAAAGTTAAGGAATCTACCCCACCACCCCAGCTCCAAACCAGGGGACATAGAGAACCAAACTTACCATCAAAATATGTATTTCTGCCTACTGAACTACCATACCAAATTTGAACTTGATTGGGCGACCATAAAAAAAGTTATTAGAAAAAAACAGAAAATTTGTGGACGGAAGAGTGACAGACGGACAGACAGATGTTTTTATACAACTATCCTAAAAATTAATAATATTCTTGAATTAACATAAAGTGAAAAAAGTAAATCAAAAAATCTTCTTTAATCTATTTCTTGTTATTAGAATTCAAAGAAATCATAACTTTTAAACAAAAATAAATTATAAATATTTATATTTAAATCCACATTTCAGAGTGTTCATAGCATTTCAAATTGACTTAACTTCAAAACAAACTTCATTTGCAGACAGAGGTGGTAATTCATCTCAATTTGACAGATAAAGATAATGCTCTGGATTTTCTTCAGGAGGAAAGCTAATTAATCCCAAGGGACTCATAGAAGCATTCAGTTTACAATCGCAACATCTTCAGCAGTTATCTCTCTTTGCCACTGCTTTTGTATAAAGTTAAGGAATCTACCCCACCACCCCAGGTCCAAACCAGGGGACATAGAGAAGCAAACTTAGCATCAAAATATGTATTTCTGCCTACTGAACTACCATACCAAATTTGAACTTGATTGGGCGACCATAAAAAAAGTTATTAGAAAAAAACAGAAAATTTGTGGACGGAAGAGTGACAGACGGACAGCTAGACAGACGGACGGACAGACAGAGTGATTACTATAGGGCACCCGCAAATCCTTGCGGGGCCCTAATTAGGTTGGTACTTTTGTATTAAGGGAGGCCATGTTAACTAGAGCAGCTGCTTGTAGCAAGTCAAAATTTAGTTCTAAGAGTAGGATGAGGGAAAATGGATATCAAAAATAAATAATTAATTCCTTTTCATTTTCTAAACAGTCGAATGCTTGGAATGTATAGCCATGGAATGATTAGGTTAAATGTTTCTCTAAGAAATTAAAATTTTTCTAAAATTATAATTACATATGGTAACATAAACAGATAAGTAAAGTAAAAAAAAAAAAATGTGTCAAAGATATAAACCTTATAAAGATGAATTATCAATAATTTGCGATTTCTACACTCGCAAACAGAATTTTACCCCAAATCAAACCATGATGCCTTCCTATATACAGCAAAACTCGTTTAGTACGAACACGGATATTGCGAATTCATGGTTATAGCGAAGTTATCTTGGATCCCCCAGCAATATAAATTTAATGAATTCCTAAGGATATAACAAATTACAGATATAGCCAAGTAACTGTAATTCTATTGGTCCCAGTGACTTTGTTATAACCGAGTTTTACTGTACAAATAACTCTTTTGAATATAACAAATATCACACTTAACTTCTCAGAGCAACAACAGAGCTGTAAGATAAAAATTCAGTGTAATCTAATGGCACTACGGGAAATTTTGTTATCAAATAACAACAATAATTGAAATTTCACAAGGGAAAAAAAGAAATATGTACATGTTTGGTCCGATTTGTAAGAGATTAGTAATCAAATCACATTTCCCTTTGTCTGCTTCGTAAGGGAAGTCATCAAATCACATTTTATGTTTGGCTACTAACTTGAAAATTTGCATAAGAATGCATCAAATCATCACCGTTACTGTACAAAAATAATAACAACTGGAAACACCGACAAAGTTGAAAATTTGGCTCCAGGTTCCTCACATCCCACCATTAAGGAACTTTATCAAGATTATTGAGAGTTTATCAATAATGTCTTTTCCTTGCTCACACACCTCCGTTGAGGAACTTTGAGAGTTTAACAATAATGTCACGTCGCTGTTTACACTCCGCCGTTTAAGAACTTTGAGAGTTTATCAATAAGGTCCTGCCGCTGCACACACTCCGCCATTTAGGAACTTTATAAAGATTGTCTCTGCTCACACACCTCCATTGAGGAACTTTGAGAGTTTATCAATAATATCCTGTCTCTGCATCTCTGGTTTGGCGAGGACGTCCACCAGCTGTTTGACGGTCATCCTCTGCGTCTGGTCCAGGTCCAGGAGCAGCATCTTAGCTGGCTCAGGTTTTGTTTCGTACACCAAGATTTCTTCTACAGTAAACCCGAGTAACCCTGTCAAAGAGAAACATCATATACCGGGGTAAGACACAGGTACAATATCATGAATATATACTAAATCATGGACTAAACTACTGTAAAAGTACTTTTTTCCGTGTGGTACATGTGTATTAATTTACGTTATGTAGGTGGTCACAAATTTTCCGTGGAAAATTTTCCAAGAGTACTGAATTTAAATGCAAGGTATATAGTGACAATCTAAAAAATCCACATAATTTTCAATCCGCAGATTAAACGGAAATTGAGATTCCGGCATTCCGCGGAATTATAACCCGTGGAAAAAAGTATGTCAGTCTACAGTATATTTAATGGTACAGAAATGTTTGGGTCAATGTTGGCTTTAGTCTGGTTGAACAGTACTCAGACGTCATATCACAAAAACAAAAGCAGGCACGTTGATGACTGAACAAGAGATTTAACACGCCTTTTGACATTAGCACCATCAAAAAATTAAAACCCAGCATTTTGTGCTTCTCGCGAAATAACATGATTTTAAATCCCTTGTGTCTATTAAGGTACCCTGTATGCCAGATAGATTCCATGCTTTACCTGCTAGACATCTCCAGTCCTTCTGTACGTTGATTTGAAGGTTCTCGTACACGTCCCTAAATACGTGGTAGGGCAGGGACTTGATGTACAGGGGGGCAGGTCCGGGGGTCTCAAACGACTTGAAGCTCTCGTTAGACCCGGTCTCTGTGTCCTGGTGAGGGAGCAGTTCATGGCGACCGGACTGCTGCTTCTTAGAAGGCTAATAAATACAGAACACAGTGAAATAAAAACTGAAATATATATGTTAGGTGGAGAAACTGAATCAGAACATTTACTTTTGACAGAGCATGTGCATCAGCCAGTCAAATTAAAACCAGCGAATCTTCTTCTATGTGTAAACATTGTCAATACTGAGGGAAAGGGGAGCTGGCTTTAATTAGACTGGTACTTCTGCACTAAGTGATGGATGAAAGGTCACTGATACTGACCTTGAGCCAGACCTTGACCTGATTGTCCACCTTGATGTTGCCACAAAAAATGGGAAGCCCCTCGGCCAGGTCTAAAATGTGGAGTTCCTCGGAGTTCTTCCTTGTGTGTTGTGCGTAGCTACATTTCTCCTGTAGAGGGCAGGCTGGACCTAACACATACTTGACCTCTGACCCCAGGCTTGATTTGCATATTTCTGTCAGCCAATCTAATACTGCATGTAATCTTACATTCTTCTCCAGTCTGTAAACAAAATTATGCATCTTAATTTAGGTACAAATAGCAAAACAAAGCACTTAATATTTAACTTCCTGTTTGTCTCCACGGAAACAGAACAAGGTTAATCTGGTACAAATCCTGTCAATAGACTACACTGAGTGATCTCTGTGTTTACTACTGTGTTAACAACTTATACTCACTACTTTATTAATTGTCACATCCTTCTGCCTCCAGGCAGGGTTACCCGCTACAAACTATTGATCAGTGCTGTTTTATTAACTCTCTTTATACATAATGATCCCTCCATTGTTCATTAAAAAGAAGCTATTCCCCAGGGATTTCCCCTAAATAACCCTCATTAGTGTAGGAACTAAATGTTTATTGCCTATTGATCTGGATTCAGCAACATTTTTCATTATCTTTTCATTCCAATTAATCTGATGTTAAAGAAGCCAGACAGACTCAGGTGAAAGCTAGCACTGCTCACTTGATCAGGTCCTAAGATTTATCAACAAATCAATGTTTAATACCCTGTGACTGATAAGACTTGGGTATTCTAATTGAACCAATACCTTTTGTGGACTCTTGTATGCTCAAAAGACAACAGATCAATTTGTGAAATACTGGTACCATATAAGTGGAAAATTTAGCGAGACGCAAATTTAGCGATTTTTACCTAAAATCTGGTGTTTTATTTTTAGTGAGAAGTAATTTTAGCGATTTTCAAATGATAACTAAAGAAGCTATTACGTATAATACGCAATTAATTTTTAGCAATATTTAATTTTAATGATGTCAGCACCCTCGCTAATAATGCCAAAATTAAATCCTCGCTAAAAATTCTACTTATATGGTATTACTGGTGAAAAGCAGAAAGTGAGAATAACATTAAAACAGCTCATTTCTGAAAGGCCAAACAAGATCAGATGCAGCATCTATTTAACAAGCAACAAAACTAATTTTTTAAATCCAAAAAAGATAAATCTCAATAGTAACAAAATTGGAATCTACACTATGTAAAAGCATTTACAATTACACCATGTTTCATCTTTTCTGGCACAGTTAATATTGGGGAGAAAATTTTTAGAAGATGCCATAAAATTTCCACTAGCTAATTTTTAATCATCTTGAAAGTTTATGTGGCTCTTCATTCATTTGAACAAACTTGAATCCCCTTTACCTATGGATTCTTTTGTGGCAAATTTGGTTGAAATTGGCCTAGTAGGATTGCATAAGTTAAAAAGTGTTATAAAATTCTGAAAGGATAGTTAACACACAAGAGACAAATGCTGGATGTCTTTGGATTAGAAAAGTTCACCTGAATCTTTGGTTAGGTTCATGTAAGCTAAAATAAAGTTTAACCAAAGTCACTTATTCAAAACAAGTAGCTCAAAAGCACATGCCAGCCATGCTTGGATGCATCATGTGTTGAAAATGACTTAAGGCAAGCGAGAGAGAGAGAGAGAGAGAGAGAGGTCTTAATGGTTTTTAATGACAAATGTACATAACCAGGCATGTTAAATCCAACTCTACTGCAGTTAGGGTGGGGTGAGGTGGGGATACCATGTGAAGTTTGTTCTACAGGATAGTTTAGAATCCCACTGTTTGTCTTTGTGTGGATGACAATTAAGACTGTTATAATTATGTTTTAAAAAGTGTAAAGTCATTGCGATTTGGTCCCTATCTATTGAAACTGACTCTGTTATATTTAACATCACGTTTTTCAGAGTGATAAGCCATTGTGACTCGGTTCCTACCTGTTGAGTTGAATCTGTATTCTGTCTCGGAGCTTCTCGTGGGTCAGCGTAATCTCGTACCCCGCGTGGTGGATCACACTGGTGGTACTATTGGTCACCACCAGACAGCGGGCATCACTGGCATTGTTCAATCGGAACACGAGATGAAAATAGATCATACTGGATATGTGTGGGGGGTTTCCTCGGAGCTGGAAGTAAAGACTCCCTGTCGTGTACTCGAAGATCTCGGAAAACACCGGCTCCGGAATGAAACATGGAATAAAAAAATGGCTGCCATCGATCGCCTCCTGCCTGAAGATCAAACCAAAGGCCTGAAGTAGAAGCAGGGCCTTGTCAGGACTCAGCTGTAGCTTTGTACTGGACATGGCATACAGGTCAGTCTGGGGACAAAGTTCTGACCAATCAGACTGCAGGAAAAATCCTGATGCAATGAGTTTGAGCCAGATTTGTTTGATTGCCTCATTTGATTGGATGATTCTTGGAGAGATTGTCTGTAATTGGTGGATTCTGTCCAATAGAATGTCAGGCCTTATAAACAGAAGTTTGTCTAACTGGCTGATGCTGGATACAGGTAATAAGGCTGCCTCTGAAAAAGCATTTACAGGTACACAATATACAATTTAAAAGTTTACCGTGTAAACATGAAAATAAGGCAGACATCGTAACAGGATGATCAAATTGTAAAACAAACAGCTCTCAAGGGAATCAATGAAATGTATTGTACAGTAGACCCTATACATGTCTTAATTTATGGATCACGTGGATTAGCATGTTATACTCAAAATTAATAGTGGAATTTAATTTTTGATTCATCTATTGAATTACTGCACTTTAGGGTGTTGTATATCACACAACACTGCATTCAACATGTTTATTGTTCAGAACATGTAAATTTAGCATTGTTCAATTTGCCTACACAACTCGTATAATTTATAGCTCGGTCTGTAAATGCAAACAATAAACTTTAAAATAGTTTCACTGGGCATGGCAGTTTATTTGGTATTCATTTGCTCAGCTAAACAAACTCAACAACCTTGAATTTTTAAATAAAATATCCCCGAGTCAAAGTGTAAAACAAATAAGATCATGATAAACTTACTGGTGGATAAGATTTCTCCGAATTCCAGTAGCTCGGTCCACACCACTTGTCTGATTCCTAGATCCGCTCCCGGCACGGTCTCCTGGAAAGCTGCCGTAAAATCGTCCTCGTCAATGCAGGCCACATCACTCTGTCTCCTCTGTTCTAATTGGTGGATCATCGCCATGGAGATGAGCAGGATGTACTGTTTCTCCTGAATCTCACAGATAGATCTCCACACACTCGTCTGTACCTCCACATTTGGTCGCGCGCCGTTAGAGAAGTGGAACAAGTGTGGATGTCGCGGAACGTTATATTTCACAATCTGATATCCGTGAGAAGTATAGAATAAGGTGCGGACTTCGTCAATGGTGGCAGTAGACGCTATGTCAATGGAATCTACTCCCAGAAGTCCATAGGTTTGAATGGGACACTCATACCCGACTGTTCCGCGAATGGTGTGTATTGTGTTCTGTAAGCGGTGAATTTCACAGGGAGGGGACTTTAACATTTTATCACCATCAAAGGTCAACAGAAATACACTGGTCCTAGTGAATAAATACTGACAGCACTGAAGGAAGAATTTCTCATCGTACACAATAAAAATCTCGGTGTTAATCGCCCCGCAGCCTACACTACTGGGGTAGGATCGATCACTGGTATCACACTGGTTCAGGGAGTCATTACTAGCGTGCCTCGCCCGCTCGTCTATCTGTAGGAGCCGGTCATACTGAGACCACGGCTCAAATCCGACCTCACCTGTCCTCTCCATTGCCATGGTAGCAAAGACTCGATCAAAGAGCCTCACTGTATTATCGGCGGGTAACAGGAAGTTGGGTAGAAGTAACTGTGAGAGCTGTCTGGCGTTTGTACCACAGATAAATATCCTCACTTTGGGGAACTTCACTTTCATCTGGAAATCGTCAGGTCCTCCTGACGTACCATCTGCAGACTGCAGACCTGGGACGAAGATCTGGACATGCTCGACCTTAGCGCCGGGAGAAATGGGTCGGATTGTGAACAGACTGCTGGGGTCCAGGGAACTGGGGCTCTGTTTAGGCTTCACCTGTCTGGGTTCACAGCTTCCTGAGCTGAAGGTTGAGGAAATAGAAGACTTGGACATGGTACTGGGCTGACGGATGTAGCCATCAGACCGACCCCCGACCTTAGCGTTTACCGGCGAACAGCTACCGGGGAGGGGGACGTTAGACTTGACTGGCTGTCCGGTGATGTCCGTTAACACGGTGGGAGCAGAGATGGGTGAGTGTGGGGGGTTGGGCTCTACGATCTCGGGGCGGTGACCAGACTGAAAGGACTTGTGTCGGGGTAACATTCCCTCCGGCCGCTGAAACACGACCTTGACCTCCTTTAATCTCTCCAACTTCTTCTCCAGGAATAGTGCCTGCAGGAGTCATCACAGAGTTCAATAATTATAAATCAATTTTTATTATCTTTTTATATTGCCACAACAGTTACATAATCATAAAGCTATTCCTATTATCAGCTGAAATTTTATATTTAATGGAAGTATTTTAATGATCTGACCAATGCTAAACTTTCATCATGGTAAATATGAAATGATTTTATGATAATATAAATCGCAAAAATCAATTTTTAAGATACTGACCTCTTTGGGGTTCGCCAGAGCATGACCGTCAATGGACCGTATCCAGTCTCCCACCATTAACTTGCCGTCTGCTGGACCCCCTTCTGTCACAGAAGTCACCAGGGTGTACCAATCATCCACATTCTGCCAAAAAAAGATAATGTCATGAAAACGTGGACAACACGCAGAGCTCAAAACAAGTTACAACCATAACTAGTGTGGCAATGAAGGTTTTACAAGAAGAGATTTTAAGAGCCAAGTCTAGCACCAATGGTAAATTCTGATTATGTAGACTAACTGTTAAGAGCTTACATTTTTGAATTCCTTGACTTTGTAAGAGAAGCCAAACTTTCCTTGAGATGAGGTTGTTAGGTCCACAGCTTTAGTCAGGCAGTCCCACTTCACACGGTGAGGGTACTTAAACAAGTCCTCATAGCTCCCAACAAAGCCCACCGACCTTGCCCAGGAGTTACTTCCCTTACCGGTTAGATTGGCATGATTGTGTGTGGTACAGTTGTTGTTTTTACACTCCTTGCAGACCCCTGACCCCGCAGGCATCGAGTGATACTGCTCCTCCCCCACTAGGGGGCGCTCTGACATCGCCGGCATTGAGCACACTCTCTCCTCGTAACAGCTGGCCGTGTTAAAGTGCTGGTCTACCTGGGAGCCCACGCGCTGCTCTCCGGCCAGTAGCGAGTCGTGTTCGCTGGATTCTTTCTCGTCGTTTTCCACGCTGTTGGACTTGATCATCCGCCTCATTCCACTGATTTTCTTCCGGACTTCCATGGAGCTGGACGACTCGCTGGAATTTGACAGTTGAGATCGAGTTCTCTTGTTGTTTTTTAACACATCACAGACAGTTAGTGTAACGGAGCAATCTTGGATTGAGTCGATGAGACCGAACACCTGGTCCTCGTTCAGTCCCCTCACGTCATTCCCGTTTATACTGACCACACACTCAAACTGGGTCAGCTGCGAACCGCTCAGGAGACGACACGCAGGCTTCACCTCTGTCACAATACAGTACGTGTCTGAATCACCGATCTTCTGTAATACAACAAACAAAGCTCTTTCTATTATTTATAATTAGGAACTTTGACTTCTTATGTAAGCTGAAGCAAAAGTCTTTTAAAAGGTCTCCAATCACACCAGTGCTTTGTCACACAACTTGTAATATTTTTATTCAGTTAAACACTCTAACCACATTTTCAAATGTTTAATACACTATAATTCAGATACATGTATAACTGATTTAAAAGTCTTGCATGTGGCCACTTCTCCTGACTATATGACTATGCTATAATCATGATAATTCTTAACTCTGTATTTTTACTTATAAAATTATATATTTCTTTTGGAAAATCAATTAGGTTCGAGCAACATTTAATATAAGTGAGCAGAGGGCTAAGAACCTTTAGTTGTGCTCTGAATGCTGTTGATATGGAACTCAGTCCTATCTACCTGCTGTTCCAATTAGGAATCATGACAAATTATGCTTCACGTAGCCCTAAACAGGAAGTCTGACGGAAATCAAATTAATTTCCAAACAGGGATCTAAAGGCTCGTGTCTGCCACATGCTCGGCAGATGTTCAATGTTTACCTTTATTTCTAATTTCTCCTACTGCAAACGTGCATTTGACAAATTCATAGGCAGCCATAGAGAATTTAATATCAAGTTGTTACCCCCTTCAACAGTTCCCCCCAGGGCATTTAAAAGCTTATCTGAGAGCGCTTGTCAATTGACATTAGTAAGTAAACATTAGTTCTGATCAGACTGAACTAGTGCAATCAAATAATAATGATAATTCAATTATGAAATGCTTTGTATTGATTTATTAAAAAATTATGTAATTGTAATATGTTTTGGATGAAATCATTGATAATTTTTAAAATATTTTTTATTCAACAAATTTTTAAAATGTCTTTTATCAAATGATTTTTCACTAATAAGTTCAATTTAAAAGTTTACACAAATCAAAAGTTCAAACCTCTATACATGGTATAGGGAATATTCATAAAAAGAGAAAAAAAGAGAAAAGTCCTATATAGTAAAGTAGATTTTGGAGATTTCACTATAAATATAATAGATTGCTCACAAAAAATAATTTCAGGTTAACACCAACGAAGAAAAATTATTGAGACAGACTGAGACATAATTTGAAAGTCTGGATTTTGCGGAGTCCCTTCAAACATTAAACTAACAATGTATCATCACTTTGTCTGAGAAAGAAAGCACACATCCCTATGTACCCTCACTCCCTGTTGGTACTTAAAGTTCAGGACAGCAGGGAGATTTTCAGAAATCCGTAACAATTACATACATGTACTTGTAAACTGAAGTGGGGGTGTGATTTGTTGAAAGAATTAGTTTCTGAAACCTGAAAAAACTTTAGGAAGTAAATGAATAATTACAAATAACATCCTTGACAATGGAAGTATGCGACACACTTGTTCATCTCTTTCAGTAATCATTTTCCTGTACCCCAAATTTTAAAATGAGGATTGATTTGTTAATGATTTTGTTAATGGTATGATTCTACTGTTTATAGTACTGGTTCATCATCATGGAAAGAAATAATTTTGCCCAACAATTTCCTGTCATTATAATAATTACAATAATGTATATCGAAATTAAGTTTTAAATTTCATTTTGGTCAGATATCTTTATTATCAATTAATCTTATTCAAAGAATCCTTTCTAACAGGAAAAGGCAATTCAAATGTTTGGCAGGGCCAGGAATCAAACCCAGGACCCCTTATTTCATTTCGCCACGTTTTAAATTTGCCCAAATTAGGGTAGGGCGAAAAGGCGAACATAAAATTGGGGTGAAAATTTCCCTGTATACAGTATTAACTAAGTCTGTGAATATTTTTTCTTGAGACACTCACTTGGACTTTGAGTTTGATTCCGAGTTTTCCAGACAGGCTCCTCTGAATGACAACTGTATGTGTGTTTACAAAAGGAACGTGAGGTGACTTGAGAAGATCAAGGAGAAGTAGGTATTTGTGTTTCTCTGAGGGGACTGACCCCATACCGCCAATGTGGTCACAGCATCACATCACGGCAGTCTGAAAATACAAAACAGAGCTGCATGCAGTCTACATCAATTATGTCAATGCCTGCCTGTCTTCATTGAAACATTTAGATACAGTGAAACCTGTCTAATCCAACATGCACTGGGAGACAAATTTAGTGTCGGAATAGAAAGTGTGTCAGATTATTCAGGTGTCGGGTTAGACAGTTTTCACTGTACCACCATAAATGCAACAAAGTCGCTGAAATTCTAAGACATTTCAATATAAATATACGGACAGTCTTGAGCATGGTGAGTACAGTTCCTTCCTAGCTCTCTGAAAAAAAAATGTAATGATGACCTCAGCATGCTCAGAATGTGTATACAAAAATGTTCCCTATCTAACAATTATAAGGTTATGAGTAAATCTATCAATAAAATTCACTGTAAGCACACATTGTTTCAGACATTCCCAGTCAGAGTGGTACAGGAAAGGATAAAAATGCAACAGAGCAGAACAAGATTTGAACCCCGGTCCCCAGCATCACTAGTCAGGTGCTCTACCGACAGACAGATTGTTATCTGGCCTGAACTGGGGATCAAACCTCCCTGATGGCCACCATCAGAAGAAAAAAAAAATAAAATACATGTCGTACATGAATTCTGTTACTCCACAATCAAATTCCTTGGCACTTTTTAACACATTCAATGTAGAAGTGAATACTTAAGCTGCATCCCTTCAGCTGTTTTACCTGCGTTTACCTGGATAACGACTTTACCTGTGTACACCTGTAGAACTGTATCACCCCCGTAAAGAAGTGGGGGTCAATAGCCGACCTGCCTCTTACTAAAGCAAATGTTGTCAGTGGAAGCCTGCATTGACAATCAAACATTGATTTAGTTCTATACACCAGGTCTGCTTCAAAGATTTAAAACCTGAATATTTCAAAAATACCTTCTTATTTCTATAAATTTTTAATGTACCTATACACCAACATGAAATGAATGTAGCTGATGCACAATTTGCCAAGAATATGCATGTAATAAAAGTTCAAAATATACAGTATGTAGATTAACACTGTAGAAAAAAATTTATTCAAGCCTACCCTTGGCAGCTGTTTAGAATACTTGTTAAAAATAATGAAACAGTGAAGATCAATTAAAAACATATTGCATACATGTCATACTGATGAAAATTAATCAGAAAATTTAGCCGAAAGTTGACTGTGTAAACAAGCTTGCAACTCTTTACCATCAAGTCTGCAATAAAATATCATCCGATTCATATTATCTACATTAAACTTGAGTATACAATAAGACTGATATGTACCTGCAAAGCATGCATTGAGAAAATCACTAAAAATCCCAAAAAAAATCTGTGAGAGGAAATTCCATTCTGAAGAGAGACAATTTCTCTTTTACACAGTAACGAGTTCATTACACATCCCTTACACATGAAGAAAACATGAGTATGGACACATCAGCCGGAAAGAGGAGAACTTCTTCCTGTTAGGAACATCACTACCTCCTTAAGTGGAAGCCTCGATATTCCACGGTCTCTCCCGTGTACACAGTGTAACATCCTCAAGGCTAAACAGGTCTCTGATCTTAGCATCTAACTTACGCTTAGACTGCAAAGACACATGCTCTTTTTAATAAACTGACAGCAAAGTAAAATAATACAGTACACCATTCTAATAGTATACCGACTCCACTGTTGAAAAAAAGCAGGAAAATGTATAAACACGGTATCCAATAAAAAAATTCACCATATTTGTCATATTTGTTTTCTTAGTCCAAATTATGAACAGTAAACACAATAATTGAGTAACTGACTTGAAACAATATGCTGCGCCTTGATTAAGTGTTGATCTTAACAGTATAAAAAACATTCTTGAGTTTCTCTCAGTTTATTTTGATGCTTGTTATACTTAAGTAATTTTGGTTTACTCATTACTAACATATAAAATTACGCACAAGAAATTGTACGCACTTCGGTTGACAATGGTTTTCGAGGTGTGAAATTTTCTGTATTGTTATCCTAAACTACATGCTGTATTTATTATTATATTATACATGATAGACAGAGAAAATAGAGGTTAATTTATGTTGGGTAAGTGGACGTATTTAGCATGTTGACAGAGATTGTCATTTCTTTCCCCCACCCAATGCATATATGCAGAAATTTAAGGCACTTTTATGACAGGAGAACAGAATTTGACTCTCTTGGTTAATTGCTGGAACTTATAAATCTATAGCATGTATAGAGAAGTTCTCAATCCTTCAAATTAAAGCAACAGCGCTTTCTCAGCTTGACCCTCTTGTTAAATAAACATGATCATATTGACAAGTGATTTACCTTATATTCTTTGATCTCATGCCCTACGTAAAATTTTATCCCTACCTGGGAGTAAGTAATGCTGGGGAATAATAAGTAATGAAGGGGTGTTTACTGATAGATGTATTATAAAACACTCTGATTAGTAAATACCTTGCTGGTTACTGTTAATGGTTAATTAATAAACATGATAAATGCTCATAAACTTTAAACTTGTCGTGTGCCAAAAGTGAAGATAATTTTATTTTTTCTCTATATATTTCATTGAAAACAACATTTTTTAAAATCATTGGCAAATGGTCAAATTTTGTGCAATTTCATTATTTATTTCAGTACTTAAACCAGAAAATGTGCAGTTTTCTTTCTTTAAAAGGTCATTAAATATTTAGTTTTTACTAAAAGATAGTTCATCAATTGACATCAGTTCTAAAATTCAAGATCAACGTTGACTATATAATTCATTGTGAGTATGTGACTTAAAAATTCTTGTCGCAGTAAAATTACAATATTTTTTTAATATCAATACTGATCAGATAAAAACTATTGTTTATATCAACTACAACAATTTATTGGATTACCATGAAAATTGTGATAAAATCTGTCAAGAAATGTTGTCATACCAGTGATTTTAAAAAATGTTGTTTTCAATGAAATATATAGAGAAAAAATAAAATTATCTTCACTTTTGGCACACGACTGTAGTACAAATTTAACATTTAGATTAAGTGCACTACAGGTTGTTTTAAAAGTTGCCCTCATTTTGGTAAATAATTCTAATATTTTTCCCCTTTTTTATATGGGGTAAAGAAAGGGGGGGTGTATTTAACTTGTTAAAGTGAAGAACTGATTGATTTTTAACCTGACAAATAAATGATCATGCAGTCGATAAAAAATATCATAGGATCATATGATTAATACTTTTGATATACCGAAAATCTGGAAATTTTTACTGTAGATAAATTTTTAGCAAATTTGTGCGTGCATTGCATTCGCAAAAATATTTTTCTTAAAAATAAATCAACATGTGAAGATTTTTTTTCTGAGGACTCGTGTCTTTTTTTTTAACTCAGTGAATAGGCGGCGGTAAGCATTGGTCATTTTTAAAAGAAACCTGTTTACACTAGTCTACTATATAACTACAAGTTAATTACCCGTGTGTGTAAATTGTCCTCATTATATGCAATATCGTCCGATGATTTGACAAGCAAAGGCGGTATGCCCCTTTTTAATTATTTTCATCAATTAATTTGCCAATAAAAAGAGAACTGTCATTTTATCTAACCGTGTATCAACACGGGCGATAACTCAAACTCAGTGCATTTACTAGAAAGTTCCAAATGTAAACGCGGCGTGTAAATTTTGGGGGAGAAAAAAAGAAACGTTGAGAAAATAAGTTATATTTTTTCTTCATTTGGATTATACTTTAGATCAAAAGGCATACACAACCTGTAAAATGTTTGTTATAATTGATTTAAAAATTATTTTCAGTGCAAATCCTTTTGTATTTTTATCAAAATTGTTACGGAGCGATTTTGCAATATATCTTGCCACGTTGTGAATATATTGGTGGTATTCTAACTGGGCATATTATTTGAAACATAACCTTATCTGAAAATCATCTGTGATTTTTATTTTTAGCACCAGTGACAATTCACAAAAATTTGAAGCGTAAAAAATAATCAACAGCTCTTTGACCCAAATTCGCAAAAATAAATTGACGTAAAAATTTCCAGATTTACAGTATATATTATCATGCATTATCATGTTAATGTACATGTATCTTGAGTTAAAATCCATCATTATGATCTTGCACTGAACCCTTTGCAAAGTAACTTTTATAAAGAAACTCTCATCAGGCCCATTGTGCCTCTACAGATTGAAATTACTGGGGCGTTATCCAGGGCAATGACGAAGAAGAAGGGGATTTAGGGTTCCTCCATTTTAGGTATTAAAATTAGCTCACAGTCAGTCCCTCTCGGCAGTCATGTGTAGCTCAGTCTTAGAGGATGTACTCTGAAATATAATTTCTCACGACTAGAGCAGGTTAATTTTTGGTGACATAAGATTTATGAATTCCCTTCTTTAAGTCTGTGTTTCCTGGGTGACTGATAACAAAAGATTCCCTTTGTTATTTTACACTATTTCCTATTCTCTGTATAAGTAATCATTATGATCATTAGTCTATTTCCTTTGTATCAGTCAATGGTTATGATCTCATTCTGTCGATCAGTATCAGTTCCAAAAGCTGACATGATGCTTATAGATCTGATTTCCATTAAAATAAATGAAATGTAAAACACAAACATGTCTTTGAAGATGTTTGAATGCATAATATGTATACAATAGTTTGAAGAAAAAAAACATTCTATGTAAAAATGATTAATTTAACAAAATTGCATAGAAATGATAAATGGATACATGTGTAGTAAATTCAGTACATTGGAAGAGTATAACTTTTAACAATAATTACACCACTACATGCTACAAATATCATGATTATGTGTTTTAATCTTAATAGCATATTTAAATTATATGTCATCTACTGTATACAGGAAAATTTTCGCCCCCGTTTTATTTTCGCCCCTTTCGCCCTATCCTCATTTGGGCGAATTTAAAACAGGGCGAAATCAAATAATACAGTACAATTTCTAAAATAAAACTATGACTGGGCGAATTTAAAACGGGGCAAAATTGTTTGTAAGTGTGAAAGGGCGAAAATTAGACGGGGCGAAAATTACCCTGTATACAGTATTTCTTCAGAGGTTATTAATTTCAAAATTTAATTCATTCATTCACCTATTTACTATACAGCACACATACATTGCATTAATTGAAGTGGTCATTTTGGTCTCTAGCCAGTTCATGTGGTAAAAATAAGTAGGGGTACCCCATTTATAAAAGAAGTGCCAATGAATATTTAAAAGTATTTTTAACCAATCAAAGTGTTCAATGGGTTCAAGGAATCTCGAGTCTGTGACGTCATGTTATTAGCAATGTAACTATGAAGTCAAAACATTTCAACATGCGATGTCAAAAACATACTTGATTTCTAGCAAAATGAAGACGCCAACGATAATTCTTCGAAATGTGAAAATAGTTTTTAAACAAGAGGCCCATGGGCCACATCGCTCACCCGAGCATCGTTGCTAGGAAAGAGTAGAAATTGGTTTGCAATACAATAGAAAAGTGTAAAACCAAAAGTTTGGCCCCGCCCTACCCCTGGGGGTCATGATTTGAACAAACTTGAATCTACACTACCTGAGGATGTATCCATATAAATATGAGCAATTATTGCTTTGCTATTCTTGAGAAAAAAATTTTTAAAGAATTTTCCTATATATTTCTATATAAAAATTTGGTCGGCCATTGCGGCCCCGCCCTACCCACGGGGGACATGATTGGAACATATTTGAATTTACACTACCTGGGGATACTTTCATATAAATATGAGCAATTATGGCTTTGCTGTTCTTAAGAAAAAGATTTTTAAAGAATTTTCCTATATATTTCTATATAAAACTTTGGTCGGCCATTGTGGCCCCGCCCTACCCCCGTGGGTCATGATTGGAACAAATTTGAATCTACACTATCTGGGGATGCTTCCATATAAATATAAGCAATCATGGCTTTGCTGTTCTTGAGAAGAAGATTTTTAAAGACTTTTCCTATATATTTCTATATGAAACTTTGGTTGGCCATTGTGGCCCCGCCCTACCCCCGGGGGACATGATTTGAACAAATTTGAATCTACACTACATGAGGATGTTTCCCCATAAGTTTCATCTTTTCTGGCACAGTGGTTCTTGAGAAGAAGATTTTTAAAACATACCACCAAATTTTCACTAATTCTCAATTATCTCCCCTTGAATGAGGGCAGGGCCCTTCATTTGAACAAACTTGAATCCCCTTCACCCAAGGATGCTTTGTGGCAAGTTTGGTTGAAATTGGCCCAGCGGTTCTTGAGAAGAAGTCGAAAATGTGAAAAGTTTACAGACAGACAGACGGACGGACAGACAGACAGACGGACAGACAGACAGACAGACAGACGGACAGACGGACGCCGGACAAAATGTGATCAGAAAAGCTCACTTGAGCCTTCGGCTCAGGTGAGCTAAAAATAATTTAATTGTTTTAATTAGGACATGATGCATTACTTATCATACAATGTCTTAAACCGAATTGTGCCGTTTCACGGCTTATATGTATATATGTTCGTAGACTGTTTTGTGTTATTCCGTTTTTGTCCGTGTGAAATGTTTTAGTCTACCGTTTATATCCGGATACTACCTGTGTTACTATTCAGTGTTTCTCGTGCATTCAAGATCGCAACTGGCGCCTCGGCCGCACCACTGTTTTTCTATCATGTTTGAGACTTTAGAGCCACAATAGAGTGAGTTAATAATGCTAAATCAATTAAATGTA
>PRKT01000140.1:100002-110772 GCA_003671525.1 Saccostrea glomerata
TTAACCCTTTGTGTGCGGGAACCCAATATATTGGGTCTGACGTCACAAACGCTTGCGTGCGGGAACCCAATATGTTGGGTCTGAGTCTGAAATTAGCGCTTCGTCACATAAAACGTCGTATAAAACGTATAAATGAGCTGTGAATTATTCAGAATCTATCAAAATGTATTATACAACTACAACACATTGAAAAATAGGTAATTAAGATGTGAAAATATGCGAATTATTTGTGAAATTGTGATTTAAAGTGAAGGTGTTTGGCGTTTGTTACGATGAAAGTCAGTCCGCTATTTTTGGAAACAGGGAAAAAACGCGCATGTAATAAATATCTACTAACTTGCTTAAATATAAAGAAAAATAAAGAAACACATCTCAAAAATAGTTAAATATCAATAATTCTAATAAATTTGTGTTAGTAGACTTAAAATTACTTAGAAATTTTCGATATTTTAGCAGAAAAACTCTGGTTAACTTGACTTGACCTTAACCTTGCAAAGTTCTTCCTGTTAAAACGAAAGTAGGATGCACATGCTACTGAACTTCAGTCTGAAGCATATCGAGAGCTTATATGGTCGGCAAAGTTTTATATTTTAAACATAAGGTGGTTATTATTTGTTTATTTAGTGTTTTGTAAGTAGACATACATTACTTCGTCTAAATGAAAACAATAATGCGCGAAATTGAACCTGGCAAGTCACAGACGTTTTCTTTTCCTCAGTGGCTGTGCATGTTGTTTACATACGTAAATCAAGCTTTGCTTTGAAATAAAGGTTTGCAAAAAATAATTTGAAGCATCTTGTTAATTAAAAGCATTTGTTTTTTTATAATAAATAAATAAATAAATAAATAAGTAAACATTTTTTTTTTAAATCTAAAGACCCATTTCAAAAATGTTGAAAGATAAAAAAGGTTCCACCAAATAAAAGCAATAAATGTGGAGGACCTTGAACATTGTAGAAAATTTTCCAATGAGTTATTGCTTTAATAAGTGAGTGCAAAAGAGATTTAAAGAGAATATATATCCATCAACATATTTTTGTGATCAAGCAAAATTAATTCATGATACAGGTATTCGAAATATCAACAATATGAATTTTATAATTGACAATCATTGAGTCAATTAAGTGGCCCTAATTACACCTAAAAATTCTGGTTTAAAGCTGTTTGATGTTCCATCTATTTGGGGAAACTTTCAAATATTTTTTTTATAACAGTATATGATAAATTGTAAAATTTTTAGCACAATTAAAAATTTAAAATAAGCTTGATTTTTTTCTATATAGTGTCTTCAAATGTAAGCTAGTTATCAGAAAAGATGCATTGATGCATTTGATATTGTGCATATACATGAAAATGGTAAAAAGTGATGAAAAAAATTTGAAGTGCTGATTTTCCCTGAAATGACTGTCATTTGTGTAAACTGTGGTATTTGTTTTATTTCAGTATGAATAAATACTGATGAGGATTATATAGACTCTCAATAATTTCAAAAAAGATGCATTGATGCATTTGATATTGTGCATATACATGAAAATGGTAAAAAGTGATGAAAAAAATTTGAAGTGCTGATTTTCCCTGAAATGACTGTCATTTGTGTAAACTGTGGTATTTGTTTTATTTCAGTACGTAAATAAAATACCATTTTTATTTCCTTGATGAGGATTATATAGACTCTCAATAATTTCAGAACCAAAATATGTTCCGGGATCTTTGGTATTTCTTCAAGGCATTTACATACTCTAGTTTGCATGGGACCTAATTAGTAAGTGAAAATAATTGGTACTACATGTATCAGAATTTTTTTTAAACCAAGTTTAAGAACATGTATCAGGGAGAAATTTTCTTTTTCTTTAAAATGGTTTTTTGCCAGAATAAAGCATGTGGAATAAATTGCACATTTACTCCACTTTTTATTTTTATTTTATTATAAACCAAAAACAGTGAGACTGCCCCAACCTATACATCCACACACAAAATTATAAAATTCACTGGTGAAATAAATGGTATCTCTACAGTTTAAAATTAAGATGAATTGTCATTTTTGTAGGCATAAGAAGGAGATCAGAGTCTTTAGAATGAGTAATTTGTAAATCTTATGGACTTGCATGTAAATCTGTTCAATAAATTACAATAAAGACTGGGTAATACAGCAAAACTCGTTTAGTACGAACACGAATATTGCGAATTTACGGATATAGCGAAGTCAATTTGGATACCCAGCTAAATAAATTTAATTGAGTTCTTATTTTACTGTAGGAATTGTACCTCTCAAACTCAAAAGTACACACTGTACAAGTTTTTACCTATTATTAAATATGTAATATGTCCTCTAGTTTACAAATTTATAAGGCCCAAGAAGCTTCTACATTCCATCCCTTCTAGATATGTAGCAGTAAGATAGGTACATTTGATGTAAGAGATAATCATATATGCCTGAATGAATACAGAAAAAAGGCTAAGATTTGCTGTGAGAATTTTTTTTAATGATGGTCAAAATTATTTTTTTTCAAAAATGCAAATTCCTGTACAATTACTTATCAACAAAGATTACATTTTGGTCTCCAAAGATATGTTTATTTTTAAATATGAAAATATGAATAGTTACTAAGAATACAAAGAAATCCCATAGTGGAAATAAAATATAAATTTCATTACTGTATACAGGGTTATTTTCGCCCTGTGTTATTTTTCGCCCTTTTGAACTTGTGAACAATTTTGCCCCATTTTAAATTCACCCAGTCATAGTTCTGTTTAAGAAATTATGAGGTGTAATTTGAATTCATCCAATCAAGGAGAGGGTGAAAGGGGCAAAAATAAAATGGGCAAAAATTTCCCTGTATACAGTATTAGGAATAATATTTTTTGTTGAAGTAAAAATTCAGGCACATTTATAACTTGTATAATAGGAAAGGAGAAAATGTATGGTAACTATGGTTGGACCAGGAATTGAACTCAGGAACCCTGCTTCACTAGTCAGGTGCTCTACCGAATGAGCTACCCAGGTTGATACCCATAGCACAACAATTACATATCCCTCCTTAAAGTTATCTTTATCCTTGCAGACACAACCCATATCAAATATGTAACAAGGAAGGAGAAAATGCACGGCTGGACTGTGAATCTAAGAAGGGGCCCCTGCATCACCAGTCAGATGCTCTACTGACTGAGCTTACTTGGCCTATATCCATGACCCATACCATTAGACTTGCATAAACGTAAAAGTATTTCATAATATACTGATAGATATTATGGTACATATCTGTCAACCATCATTAACTAAAATCAATTGAAAAAAATCAAAACTGTTATTCACCAGTGACCACATTGAACGAAGTCATTTTTGAAAACATTATAAATGACTGTTAAAGGTGCTTAAATTTCCAAAATTTAAAGTACTAGTTTTCCTGCTAGCAATTATTGTTGCCAGCCAGGAATAAAACTTCTAAAATAAATGCCACATTTCTTACAGATCGAATGAGAAGTACTGTGGGAGGAAAGTTGATGAATATGTAAACTTTACAAATAACACGGAGAAATGCATTTTCTTCAATAAAAGCAAAAAAAAAAAAAAAAAAAAAAGATTTGAGAACTTCTAGAGTATATTTAGGGCTGTTATAGATACCAGTCATTAGAAAATAAGACCTCTAAAACTTGGTGTAAATGTTATTTTATTTTTTTTAAAAATTTATTTAACATGTTGACTTCTTTAATTTGAAAATGAATACTAGTAACAGCAAACAGTTCATTGTTGTGCCAATTTGCTCCAAGATTTCCCAACCTCGAAAACTGCATATTCTTTGAGGATCATACTTTCTTATATGATTGCCAATATTTCTTAAAATAATCACTGGTTTCATATTTACAGGCTAATTGAATCTTCAATTATACTCTGTTTAGTTAAAATCTGAAAAAAATCCATTAACTTAAATCAGAATTCACTTAAACCTACATTAATATATCCCTTACTCAGATAAGTATACAATGACTTTTCACAACATAACGGTATATATAACATTGGCTTTATCATTGAGTTATTGTTTAAATAAAAATTTTTTTTTGCATAAAATAAAACTAAAATTGAATTTTTAAAGCGATTGAATTATTTGTTTTCATCAAAGTGCAATATTTTCTCTGAAAAATATAGTTAGAATGCTAAAAAGTCACTTTTAAAATAAATTTTTTGAAAATTTGGTTTCCATGGCAACATAAAATAAAAGATTTCAAAAAAAAATAGTTTAGATTAAAAAACACAACATTTGCTATATATTTGCCAAATTTCAAGCAAATTGGTTGTCAACAATTTAAAATATTTGCATTTTAGTACACCATTGTGATAATTTTGTTGATATTACAAATTTGTCAAAACAACTCAGTCCTGAGGTTACAGTGCACGTAAAACAAGTCAGCACACAAAGGGTTAATAGTTACTAGCTAGTTCCTGTTGTTATGTAATTCATCCAGGTTATAATAATACGATTCAACAACACGTGTTTGTTCTTTTCCTTTTATATATTTAATGAAATTTAAGCAAGTAAGTCAGTTAAAATATATATTGACTGTGTATGATTTTTAAAATCAACAAGCCCATCGGACTTCTTGAATTTTGATTTTCGCTGACCCGACATCAAAATTCACTGGCCTCGGTCTTCGGACCAGTGAGTTTTCGTGAAGACTGTGGTAAAAAAAAATTAAATAGCCTATGATTTGTTTAATATATCAATTGCAAAATCGTTAAAAACTCAGTTTTAAAGAATTCTAATTAAATTCTTAAACTTTTATTATTTTTTTTTAAAATTTTGTTTAATTTTATTAATTGAGCGAAAACAATGCTCAAAAACAGTATATACGCTTCATTTGACTATGGTGTGCGAAATGTTGCACAATGAAAACCCTTAAACATGGCCCAAGTTGTTATTTTCAAATTCTTTGACAAAAGTTTGTTTGTTTCATACGTAAGCCCGATTAGGAACTATCAAAAATTATATTTGAATTCGATATAATTTGTTATAGCGAATTAATTTCTTTATGATAACAATTCCTTAGAATTTATTATAACAATTTTAATCTCTTATAACAAATTTGTTTAATTTGTTATGACGAATTCAAAAAGTTTTTATAACGAATTTAATTTGATTACACGAATTATAAAATTTGTTATTACAAATTAAATTAAAATGTAGTTAAAAAAAAATTCTGTAATTTGTTATAACGGATTAAATTCGTTTAAACAAATTCAACAATCGGGCCTATAGAAAAATATATATGAATTCGAAATAACGATCTCCTGAATTCGTTTAAACAAATTTAATTTGTTATAACAAATTTTAAAAAATCGTTTGAATGAACTCAATTTTTAATAAAAATTTTAGAATTCGTTCAAACGAGTTAAATTCGTATTAAGAATATTTTGAATTCGTTATATCGAATTCAACAAATTTGTTATAACCGATTAAACTCATTATGACGAATTCAAAGAAATTGTTATAACAAATTAACAAATTCGACAATTCGTTCTATCGAATTTGAAAAATATTTTTGATAGGTCCTAAATGGGCTTCCGTTGTATCATCTGTCCTTAAACTGTAGATTTCAGAGTGTTCAACATGGAAATATATTATCTGAAAAATAGTCCACTTCTTTTCTTATTTTACATCAATGATCTCCCATTATCCATAGAGAAATCAAGCATTGACTTATTTGCGGATGACCCCACTCTTCACTTTTCTGACAATAATGTTTCTTCCATTCAAATATGTTATCTTCGGACATAAATAATATAGAAAGATGGTGTTCTCGAAATCAGATGATTTTGAATACTAGAAAAACAAACTGGATGTTGATAGACACACATCAAAGACGATCAAAAGTGACGAACCAAAATTTAAATTTCCAAATTTCATTGAGAGTGTTACACATGAAAAATTACTTGGAATTCATATTGAATATTCACTTTATTTTTATACACATTTCGATGCTGTTTGTAAATTTGTATCTGGAAAGATAGCTGTATTACGAAGAATTAAGAAGTATCTTCCATTAAGGTATACCTTTACTCAGATGACTAAAAATTCCACTGATAAGAACGAAAAAACCGCCTATTGCACATTGTATACCTATGATTCTTGTGTTAAATTTCAATTTCAAATTTCAAGGTCAATGGCCTCGTTTTCATGCTAGTGGCCCCTGAGTATTTCTCGGGAAAAACCTCAATTTATCACACTATGACCATTTTTTTCTTCACTCACAAAATATTACAAGCAACGAAACTCTTTAAATAATGAAAAATTATAGCAATGTAACAGAGTTGCTCCTTATAAAGAAATGAGTACTAGAGTTTTCAGCCATAAATGTGATAATTACTAACAGTCCGAATTTCCTCTGTCATATTTATATTTTTCTTTGTTTGCTACGTACGTCCCTGTTTGTAATTCAGAAAATATTCCAGTATTTGTGATTCATAAAGTTATACATGTATATGCTTTTCTGAGATAATAATACCACATATAAAGATATACATGTTGTGTGTTACCGGTATTTACGTTCAAATAAAAAAAAAATCACCGATTTGAAATATAATACTGAGTAAGCTAAGGTTTCTATATACGAATTGCGTCTTTTATATCTTTAAATTGATTTTAATTGTTTAATTGATTTACAAATAGTCCTATATATATAATCTTTTTAATTTGACGAAAAATCTTTCTAATTTGACGAAAAATCTTTTTAATTCGATTTCTAAAACATTCAATTATGGCACGCCACATTCACAAAAATGAGCAAAATATAGTTTCACAGTCGATAAACTGGGTTTAACGGTTGTGATCTATAGTTTACGAACTGTAAACAGTAACTATAGTTAACAACGTTAATCTATATTTTAAATCTGTAAACCATAGTTAACGCGATAATCTATGTTTCACAACCGTAAACTATACTTTACACCGAAAACAATCATTAGCTATCGCAAAACATAGATTATCCGATAAATACAGTTTCCCGATTTGTAAACTATTATAGTTTACAAACTGTTAACTATAGTTAACGATCTGATAAATATAGTTTCCCGTTTTGTGAAACTATGATTAACAACTCTTAACTATAGTTTACGATTGTAAACTATAGTTTACAAAGGAGAATCTATTTTTATCAACAAAATCTATTGTTAACGTTTTATTACAGACAGATAAACTTAGATAAGCGTTCGTAACCTATAGTTAACAACCGTTAATTATAGTTTTACAGATGAAAACTATACTAAACGAATCGTTAACTATAGTTTACAGTTTGTAAACTATAGTTTACAGACGATAAACCTAGTTTATCAATTGTGAAACTATGTTTAGATAATTTTTGTGAATTTGGCGTGCCATATTCAACTATATTATGGAAATTAGAAAGAAAATCAAATTATCCGTTTCCGTCGAGTGCATAATTTCTTAGTTTTCTGTTGACACCCCCCCCTCCCCCTGGCGGTTTTTTTAGCTCACCTGAGCCGAAGGCTCAAGTGAGCTTTTCTGATCACATTTTGTCCGTCGTCCGTCCGTCTGTCCAGCCGTCTGTCCGTCCGTCCGTCTGTAAACTTTTCACATTTTCGACTTCTTCTCAAGAACCACTGGGCCAATTTTGACCAAACTTGGTACAAAGCATCCTTGGGTGAAGGGGAATTTAAATTGTTAAAATGAAGGGACATATCCCCTCGCAAGGGGAGATAATAAAGGAAAGACAAAAGTAGGGTTGGGTCATTAAAAAATCTTCTTCTCAAGAACCACTGGGCCAGTAAAGTTGAAACTGATGTGGAAGCATCCTGGGGTAGTGTAGATTCTAAATTGTTCAAATCATGACCCCAGGGGGTAGGGCGGGGCCACAATGGGGAATCAATGTTTTACATAGAAATATATAGGGAAAATCTTTGAAAATCTTCTTCTCAAGAACCATTGTTCCAGAAAAGCTGAAACTTATGTGGAAGCATTCTGGGGTAGTGTAGATTCTAAATTGTTCAAATCATGGCCCCAGGGGGGTAGGGCGGGGCCACAATGGGGAATCAATGTTTTACATAGAAATATATAGGGAAAATCTTTGAAAATCTTCTTCTCAAGAACCACTGGGCCAGAAAAGCTGAAACTTATGTGGAAGCATCATGGGGTAGTGTAGATTCTAAATTGTTCAAATCATGACCCCAGGGGGTAGGGCGGGGCCACAATGGGGAATCAATGTTTTACATAGAAATATATAGGGAAAATCTTTGAAAATCTTCTTCTCAGGAACCACTGGGCCAGAAAAGCTGAAACTTATGTGGAAGCATCCTGGGGAAGTGTAGATTCTAAATTGTTCAAATCATGACCCCAGTGGTAGGGCGGGGCCACAATGGGGAATCAATGTTTTACATAGAAATATATAGAAAAAATCTGAAAATCAAAGCTGTAACTTATTTGGAAGCATACTGGGGTACAGTAATGTTGATTTCAATTTGTTTTAATTATGATAAGTGGGGTAGGTTGGGGTCACAATATGTATTACAAGGGGGAAATCTGGTAAAGAACAGAATGGCCAAAGCTTCTCAGGTGAGCGATGTGGCCCATGGGCCTCTTGTTGTATTTACCTTGAAATAATATCAGAAAGGAGTAATTATAACACTATTAAAAATATTGGTGATGGTCAAAATGTCGGACTACCGGGCCGTCGGACTATCGGACCTTCGGACTACTGGGCTGTCGGACTATCGGACCGTCGGATTACTGGGCTGTCGGACCACTGGGCTGTCGGACTATAGGACCGTCGGAATACTGGGCTTGAACCGTTATACAGTACTATAGAATACAGTTATGGAATGGGTACGAGGGAAATAGAATGTTCTATCGTTAAAATGATAAATGTCCTACGGACCAGTTTTAACGATAGAATTTGTTCCAATGGGCATGTATTTACAATATGACAAAATAAACATGGGCGATAACTATTATTTCCTATGTAGCTTGTAACACGAGCTTTGATTGGTTACAAAGTCGGTTGTAAATTTCCGTACACCCGACTTGAGCCGGGGGTTAATAAAACGTGACGTCACAATGCATAGTTTTACTATAATACAAAGCATATTGACATGACGTCACAATGCACTGTAGTACGTAGGCAATCTTATCGATAGGTTGAGACACGGTAGATTGAATTAATTTTTTATGATTTTACAAAGAATTTTTACGGATACATAGGTAATAAATTCGTGATCCAGGTCCAATCAAGGGTGTACGGGGATTTACCCCGGGTTGTATTCCATACACCCTGAGGCCGAACACCCTTGATTGAACTTGGATAACTAATAATGTACTCAGTGCATTTACTAGGAACAATCCAGAGAATTCCGATAGTAAATATGGCATGTAAATTTGAAGCGAGAAAAAACATTGAGAAAATTATATAGTTGAATTTTTGGATACGGAATCTCAAAAAGGTTTGTTACAATTATTTTTAAAGTTATATCTAGTGCAAATTCTTTTGTATACTTCAATATCATTTTGGAGCAATTCTGCAATTATTTACTACGTTGTGAGTATAGGGAGGTATTCTAACTATGGTGAAGGCATTAGATTATTCTAACTACAAGAGAAAAAGCAAATTTATGGTTCCCAGAGGGAGGAAATAGTTTCCTGCGGAGGGGGAACCATAAATTTGCTATTTTTGAGTTCACATTCCATAAATGTTTTTATTATAGGTCAATTGACGTCGTTACAGTGTCTTTTTGACGTTTGTGTAAACTAAATCTCTTAAAAAAGGGTAAATAAAATGTTATTTAAGAAAAAGTAATAAAGATACGCTTTTGAAATTTAAAACAGAAATTTGAGAACATCTCCATTAATTTAAGTATGTTTCCTATAAATCCTTTGTGCCCGTCATATTTTGTAGTAATCTATAAAAATAGGAACATTCGTTAATTTTTGGCATTTTTAGATGCCCCCTCTGGTAACAAGCTTTAAGGACGGTAGAATGTTTTATTTCTTACATATAATGTACAATACAGTAATACTAATAAAATATTTTAGTTTGAACAAAAAGTATATTGTAGTATTTGTATAATTTGCTTTCAAGTGCGAAAATTGGCATTTTCCTATATAATCCTATGGTATAATGTACCTGTATTTGAGACGGTCCCTTAAATACAACTGGACGGTAGATTTTACCCAAACTGTGCATGTGCATTGAACTTAATGTAAATTATTCATGGTATAAAAATGAAGAGTTTTGCTATTGTAGTTTTCACACTATAAAATCATAGTCCCCCCTAAATGAGTAATATGAATAACTTTCACTGCGTAGTTTTTAAAAATGGAATTTAAAGTGAAAAAATATTTGTATAGATTAATAAGGATGGTTTTAGAAGAGCAGATCTTTGAACAACACAGAAGTTTACAATTTCTTTATATTCTAGAAATCTATTATATGCATCGATTTCGATAAAATTAGGCCCAAAAATATAAACCAATCCAGGAATATTTTTTTTGTATCATCTGTCCTTAAATATGACTCAAACCATTGTATTGCTTTGGGGTCAAATTTGTAGCAACGTTGCTGTCTAACAATTCTTATGTTAGATCAGCAGGCCAGTCAACAAGGAAATTGTTTTACCAATGTAATAAACATTTTTATTAGTACTTAATATATAGAAAGCTGTTCATCAGAGTATAGCAAAAAAATGTATTAAAAAGCTATGTTTCCCCGATATTTTGATAACGGGGCATACAAAAACAGAGCAAAACTTATTTTATGGGGGGGGGGGGG
>PRKT01000140.1:128883-145966 GCA_003671525.1 Saccostrea glomerata
GATCGGAAATTATACCGTCGACGGATACCAGGAAGCGACTCGCACCGTCTACGAATTTTACGGGTGCTATTGGCACGGATGCCCCACCTGCTATCCCAGTTTACAGACCGAAACTCATCCTCATCGGACCCAATGTACTTACCAGCAATTACACGAAGAAACCCTCAGAAGGACTTTGACTTTGGAGGATATGGGGTATACCGTCCGTAGTATCTGGCACAAGATGAAACACATCCTTTAAGCCTGGTTTAATGGTGGCTTATAGGTCCTTAATGGTGGTTTAATGGTTGTCTTTAAGTCACCATTAAGTCACCATTAAGCACCTTTAAGTAACATTTACACCACCATTAAGTTACCATTAAGCCATTTTAAAGTCCTTAATGGGTGCTTACATGTAGCTTAATGGTAGCTTAATGGTGGCTTAAAGGTCCTTAATGGTAGCTTTTAGACCATCATTAAGTCACCATTAAGCTACCATTAAGCCACACTTACAGGTGCTTAATGTCCAAACTCCATTTAGCTACCATTAAGCTACCATTAAGCCACCATTAAGCCACCATTACGCAGTCGATAATACTGTTTTTATGGGTGAAAAATTATTTTTATAGTGAAATTTTATCACAAAATTTAAATGTCGAGTTCACACATATCTTGATTTTGTAAAAATAAGGAAAAAGAAGGAATTCAAAAAAAAAAAAAAAAAAAAATCGCCGCGAGTAGGGCGCGAACAAATGACCTTTCGCTTCTGGGGCCATCGCCTTAACCACTAGGCTAATACCGCTCTTATACATCATGTGAAATATTAAACCTTTATTTTTCTCAATTTTTTTTTTTGTTGAACGTCTCCAAAGTCTTGAATTGATTTATTAATCAAACTATAAACATTTTTATTTATAGATCTTTTTAAAAGGCTTAAATCACATTAATATGAATTCTAAACTGTTGAGTTCGGCTTTTAAATTGTAATGAATTTATTCGAAGATTTATACGTGTAAGCATTAAATCATGATTGAAATTAAATTAATTATAGATAAAACACAAAAAATCTATCATCGGGAAAGACAGATGAAATTTTTTTAAATAATAAAATATTCTGCGGATATCAACGGTTTTTGTGTCTAAGATTTAGGCCTAGTGACAATCCTCGTTTACGAGTTACCTGGTTATGTTTACAAAAACTTTTTTACGAATATCATATTCAGTTAAAATTCTTTTTGTATCATAATGGGTATCAAAATAATTGTCATTTTACAATGAATCATAATTTTTAATTTGTAATATGCTTGCATTAAATTAAATTTTGTAAAAATAATTGATCATCAAAATCTGTAAGTGTACGTTGTGTATGTATAGTTTCCTGTTAGTTGACCGGGTTTGACCGGACACCTAATTAAGGTCTATTGTTTAACCAGTCGGTACTGTACACTGTTAATCTTACCCCGGTTCCCAATGTGTATAAATCTGGTCGGCTGTCATGTTTAATCTGATCGGCTGTTCTTCTGAAAATCGATTTTGAAATAACAATGATTGAAGACCGACTAGATTTTGACAGATACTTACCTCTGCATTATAAAAAAAAGAATAACGAATTAATTCAAATTATTCATGAAGTAAAAGTCAAACTTTGAAAACTAAACATTTTTTCTTTATAATACCTGTGGCCCCAGCCCGCCCCCCCCCTCCAAAAAAAAGACAGATTTTTTTTTTCTAATGAGAACATGACTTTATATTCCTGGGAACTATGCAGCGGAATATGTTGTTTTTAACGCATGAAATAAAGATACCATCTCTTTTTTTAAAAACGTAATATAATTATATTTTGTGTTTATAAATAAAAATAATTTTAAGAACATATTGATTTTCTGTAATGAGAAATTAAGATATTTTACAGGGGGTTGGCCCCGGCGTGTAAAAATATAATTATTTATTTTTTAAAACAAAAATCATATACACAAATTATAAAACCGTATGTAATAATTATTTATTTAAGAAAAAATCATATGCGGTAATAGCTATGTTAGCTAACTTTATTCTCAATGCCCGAGATTTTGCATGTTGACAGAAATGTTATCTAAAAATTACGATTGAGACAAAATTATAAATCACAAAAAAAAAAAAAAAGATTTTGCGTAAATGACATTGAAATAACTTTAAAAGTTAGATCAAAGATTCGATATAAAATGCGTAAAACGTAAAAGTTTAATGAAGTTTGACCATTAAGTCACCATTAAGCTCGGCTTAAAGCTGGCTTAATGGTAGCTTAATGAAGTTTGGACATTAAGCACCTGTAAGTTGCAGCTTAATGGTGGCTTAATGGAGGTAAATTCTTTAAGCATCATTAAGTCACCATTAAGCCACCATTAAGCGATTGCTTAAAGGTAGTCTTTCGTCTTGTGTGGGAGCACGATTTCGATCAGCAAGTGCAAAAAGATGAGAATTTACAGCAATTTGTAGGAAACCTGGACATTCCCGATCCTTTGAAACCTCGAGAAGCCCTGTACGGAGTCGGACCAATGCCACCCGATTGTGAGGAAGGGGACATGAGATACGTACGACTAAATGCGGAGATTCCATTTTCTGACGTCCTTAATCCTCAGCCAGATCCGTCCCGCCAAGAGCCCGGATCAAAACTGGTGAGAGAAAGTGGACATTATTTTTTTTAAAATACCAATTAACCTGTGGGGTCTAGATTAGATGGCCACGGCAAGAGCTCTATCAGCCATTAAGGAGACAAAAAATATTACAATTTTTTTTTAACCCTAACACACCATTAATCAAAGTTCTAATATAATTCTGAAAGCTTGCAACTATACAACTTTTTAAAAGGAAATCATCTATATACTGTACTGTACATGTAACATAATAAACTAAAAAATATGAAAAACTTTTAAAGTTAAACGTAGATGATATTGTAAATGGAATACCAAATATATAATATAACCGTAACCCATGTCGTTGTGGCGCAATAGTTAGATGTTACTCTTATTAGAGTTTTGGAGTAACGAGTTGATCCTTACGTCGTGGGTTCAAAGTACACTGCGGCATAACCTTCAGATGAGACCTTATAAACCATCAGAGAGGTACAATATTTACCTCGCCTTTCGGGCTCGGTGAATATTGTACTTCTCAGGTTTTCTAAGTCCCTGATTTGATCTCCTTAAAAGCAATATCTATATTATATCGAAAAAAAGCTTTCTATTCAAGGTTTTTACTAGTATTGAATCGATAGAGTCAAGATTTATTAACAACGGAAAACCAAAAGAGGACCACTCATCAATTAGTGTAATCTTTCTAAAACCGATGACTTCCGCAGAAAATTGCCTTTTCTATTTCATTTATTATTAAGGCAGGGAGGCCTGTTATATTTAACGAACATAAAAATAAAGAAGCAAAAAATACCTGTTTGACATCCGTTTCTAAAGCACGTGTTGCATGTTGGAGGCATATTCAGAAGAAAAACCATGGCCTGCTACCATTCACAGAACAATGGAAGTTCAAAAATAAATCAGAAAGCTAAGCTCTCTTGGTTGATATACGATCGTCTGATCAACATGAAAAAAGCTCCACATGGAGTTCAATGGGTTCATCTGATGTAAAACAATAATTTTTATCCGGAATAGACAACACTGTTTTTCATAACATTTCTTTATTTCGGATGAGCTCATCAACCCTTCTAGGCCTGTTAAATCCTTGGGGTTTAAGATGGGTAAAGACAATCTGAAATAAAAAATAATGGTGAAATATGAAGAATAATCCAACTCAAAAGTAAATATGGAATGGGAGCAAATGAAACAAGGAGCTCGGAAAGCATCAGAGATGGGATTATTTGCTATAGAGGGGTTAATATCTCCTGACAATCAGTCAATCCCATCAAGGATTCCTTTAATTAATAGTGGGAAAAGTGTTAAATACGATTCGATGGCATTCGATGGTATTGATTTTTCAAATGCAGTAAAATTTGTCATTTAAAATTTCCTTAAAGTTTTATATTAGTTAGTGAGATCTGAAAAATCGGTTTACATTTGTAATAAGATCGTCAATATCTGAGTCGCTGACGTCCGAGTATGGCCACGCTGCATAATTAAGAATTTCGTCAGCTAAAATGTTGACAGACCATACGTCACTGTATATACTGTAATGCCCTTCCAAAAGACTTTCAGGGGCCGCCCACCGTATAGGAACGCCTTCAAAATCCAGATCTAGCAAAAGATTAACAAAGTCATATTCAAATCGAAATTTTCGATATTTGCCCAATCAAACATAAAGTTAGTCCATTCAATAAAAAAAAAGAGAACAAGAGGCCCAGGGGCCACATCGCTCACCTGAGCAATTGGCTAGGAAAAAGCACATATGAGATCAGAACTGAAAGTTTACTGAAAGGGGGGGGCTTGAATTTTAACCCCCCAGGGGTCATGATTTGAACAAACTAGAATCTACACTACCTGAGGATGATTCCCTATAAATATCACTAAGCATGGCTTTGAAGTGCTTGAAAAGAAGATTTTAAAAGGTTTCCCTATATATTCCTAGGTCAAACTTTGATCGGCCATTAGGCCCCACCCTACCCCCGGGGGTCATGATTTGAAAAAATTTGAATCTACACTACCAAAGGATGATTCCACAGGAGTTTCATCTTTCATGTCTCAATGGGTCTTGAGAGGAAGATTTGTCCAATATATTCCTATGTAAAACTTTGATCTGCCTTTGTGGCCCCACCCTACCCCCGGGGGTCATGATTTGAACAAACTTGAATCTACACTACCTGAGAATGATTCCACATAAGATTCATCTTTCCTGGCCCCGTGGTTCTTGAGAAGATTTTTAAAGATTTTTCCTGTATATTCCTATGTAAAACTTTGATCGGCCATTTTGGCCCCACCCTACCCCCGGGGGTCATGATTTGAACAAACTTGAATCTACACTACCTAAGGATGATTCCACGGGAGTTTCATCTTTCTTGTCCCTGTGGTTCTTGAGAAGAAGATTTTTTAAAAATGCTATTAATTTTTCTCTAATTCATAATTATCTCCCCTTGGAAAAGGGCGTGGCCCTTCATTTGAAGAAAACTTGAATCCCCTTTACTCAAGGATACTTTGTAGCAAGTTTGGTTGAAATCGGCACAGTGGTTCTTGAGAAGAAGATGAAAATGTGAAAAGTTTACGACAACAACGACGACAACGACAACGACAGACGACGGACAAATTTTAATCAGAAGAGCTAACTTGAGCCTTCGGCTCAGGTGAGCTAAAAATGGGTGGTACATTCCCATTATCATGACTTACCTATAAGACCACGTATTATTCCACCATTTGGAAAGTCTGAGGGTTTTGCTGCCATCTCAAAGTTCTTCAACTTAAGAAAATAGCTGTTGTCTGTTGTAGTGCAGCAATATGATGACGTCGTGATATCCCTGATGAGACAACCACAGCTGTGAACATACAGGACTGCCTCGACTGCCTGCACTATGATCTTAATGAGATTCTCAATGGGAATTATCTTTCCTTTGTCTCTTGCCTTCAGGAGGCGTCTTTGTAAGTTCTCTCCAGGAAGTCTCTCCTTGATATAAAACTTCGGTAATGTTTGGTTGAATGCAAGAAGCCTGGCCACGTTTTTATGAATGTCTTTGGATTCTATTTCTTTCAATACTTCCAGTTCATTTTCTAAGTTTTCTTGTCTAGCTAAACCTAGGCTTATGCTGAATTTCGACGAAGTATTATCATATAGCTCCACATCATTGACTTCATCTTCAAAAGATTCCAAAAACCACGTGATGGATGCATCCACGTTACAAAATAAACATTGTTTACGTTCATATATGCTGTTCAGTGGTGAATCTGTTATGGAGAGGTCAAAAACAAATCCATATTTTTTTAGCAATTTTTCCACGTGATCTTTGATGGCTTCTTTTAACCTCACTGTCCCTTTACTCTTTGCAATTTCTCTGTATCTAGACCGTATATTTTCATTGTTGTGAAAAAGCAAACTCTTTGACACACTGAATCCAGCTGAGTGAAAATTCTTCCGATTCAATATGGACAACAATTGATTTTCACATTTTTGGAGCATTTTCAATTTTACTAGAATTAAAAAGAAAATAACATGAATTTAAGTATCAATATTAGATTAGAAGATTATTTTCGTAATTTTCATTGGCTGAAAAGACGTCACGTGATATTCCTCATTTTGTGATATCGACGCGAAAGTGCGTCGGCGGAAAATGATATTGCACTACACAGCGTTCGGTTGCACTGAAGTTTCGTAGAACGTGGCGTCATAATATAAGAAGCATGTTTTTAACCATTGTGACATAATGACAGCTAAGTCTGTTTAGTGAGGATCGTGTCAATGCATTCATTTTGCAGGCTCGGTCGCTATCACTTTCTGTATCTTCGGTCAATATCAATTGCTACGAGTCCTAATAGCCACATATCGACCTACACTGAAGTCCATAATTGTATACTATCAAACGGTTAACTCAAGTTTTTCTTTTTCACTTTTAAAAAGATCATCATCAATATAATCTTATAATTATTTATTTAAAAGACTTTGTGAAGATAAAAAAGAGTATATAAACGATTTCTTAAAATACAGATTTAATGAATTTCAATAAAAAAATATATCATTATGGTCTGTCTTATTTAAATACCAGTATAATTATTACATAAATATAAGTCAGTATCAATACCATCAGGGTGCTCTTCTTGTAGTATACGAACAATAAATAGACCAAGGAGTCTGTGATGCCACTTCACCATCCCCTCATCATCATAAGAAACGTCTATAAACGAAGCCAGGCCTACCATCTTCTGCACCCCTTTGTGAAATTTAGACTGCTGTCGCAATACCTTCATACAAAATGCAATGCATTAAAATAATTTAGCTTCCTCTTTAATCTTCAAAAATACAATGTTTTGCTTATAGTATATTGAATCACTTCTAAAATGCTGATTCTTTTCAATGAATAATTATTAATCAGAAATACCAGATTTCCAGTATGAAAAACCACCGCCAGTCCCTCGATACAAATGTGGCTGTCATCTCTGTTGAAATCAGGAAGCAAATCGTTCACATCTTCTCCCACCAACAGACTTTCATCCAAATCTACCTCTTCTAAATCAAAAATGCACTTCGCTGTCTTGGCAAAAACTTGAACATCAGGGTCACTCCTCTCAAATATGCGCTTGCTTCTTGATTGAATTGTGGTCATTGCGTTTTTAATACATGCTATCCACTGGTCCACTGCTTCAATGGCTCGTAAGTAAATGAAACAATTGAAAATAATTCCGAGTTGGATCAGAGAATGGAAATTGGAGAATGTTTTCTTTGTTTCTGCGATAACCGTGAATAGCTGAGCAGTGCCCGTTTGGTACATTATCTTCACCTCCTCCGTGGAGAAATTCTTCTGATCAGCACCCATAATCAAATTTGTAAGTTCATTAATGCAAAGATGTCTGACCAGTTTATTGTTGCACGAAAGAACATTAAAAACTTCAGTAATTTTGTTACTTCGTTTCAAAGTTGGTAGAAGATCTGCTATTATATACTTTATCATATCTTGTTCAACTTCAGTGGACGCGTTGTCCATTTCTTGGCATATTTCGTCAATAGATAGCTCTCTATAGTTTCCTGTATTAAAAAAAAATAAATAAATAATAAAGTAAACAACAATCAATTTTTTCATCTTTAAGAGTATGTGTAGCATGTTTCTATTTGTTTTTGTTTATTTGTAAGATAATAATTACGACAGTCTCCTGATTAGAAACTCAGTAGTCAAATTAAAATATATGTCCTACAAGTAAAACCGTATAAGCAGAATTTTAAGCGAGGATTTAATTTTGGCATTATAAGCGAAGGTGCCAAGATCGCTAAAATTGAATATCGCTAAAAATTAATTGCGCTTTATTTGTAATAGCTTCTTCAGTGACTTTTTTTAAAATAGCTAAAAATAATATCGCTTAAAAGAAAATATCAGTTTTAAGAACAAATCGCTACATTTGCGTCTCGCTAAAATTTCCACTTATAAATACGGTATATGATATTTTCTGACGAATTGACACACTATAGAATATTTTTTCCAACCAGTCATCATACATCTATCGTCTCGACATAGTTTCTGAAAGGTGTCATGATATTTATCTGAAAAGTCGACACTAATTATTCAATTTACTATGTAAGACCTGACGCATGCACATGTACTGACTTGTCAGATTGTAGATTTACTTTTCAGATTTTATGAAGACTTGCCAGATAATTGTTAGATAACAAACAGACTTGCTAAAATGTAGATATGTCGAATCGTCGGATGATAATTTTGAATTGTCAGATCCTTACCTGAACTTACTATTTGCCTTTAAAGACTTAAAAATATGTTTTCAGGAGGAGGGACATGGTCATAATTTTATATTGAGATTTAAATAATAAAACCTGACAAGTTGACATCATTAGTCAACAAGTTGTAGAAGTACTTAAAAATATGTAACACTGTAAAAAGCATACATAGTACCTTGCGAAGAGAAGAAAAATTTGCTTATCATTGGGCTGTTACTGTCTTTCTGATATGCTGTAAATTCCTGGGCATCCAGAAATGCCTCTTCCCAGTTTGTATCCTTTTTCTTGAGTCTCTGGACGGCGTATCCAGACGTATATCCATACTCCTCATCATCCAGATCCTCCACTCGTCTATTGGAAGAGACATGTTGTAGCGGCAGATCCACGATCCTGTCTTTGTTGAATATCTTTAGTGCGGTTGGGCCCTTTCTAGGTTGTTTTGGAATTGGTGTATCCGGCAACAGATGCGTATATATTGAAGTATCGGATTCTGGATCGATGACATCATAGTCTGACTCGCTGCTAGATGAAGTTGGATCTGGATAAAACATCAGTAACGATTCTAATGCAATGAAATAGTGATTGTACATCTATAATGACTATTGTCATTGCCCATTTCGTCTGACTGAGTTTTTGTCTTTTGCTGAAAGTTTGGGATATTAATAAATTATATCTCTCTATCTATCTGTGTCTCTGTAACGCTTTCATTTCCACTCAATATCTCAAGAAGCATTTGAGTTTTACAGTGAACTTTTAATTTGCACCAGAACTCTCTATGGCCTAATTATTATCCCTTTTGATTTTGAGATCAAAGTCATAAATTCAAAAATATTGTCTGCTTTAACACTTTCATTTTCACGCAATATCTCGAGAGGCCTTTAAGCTTTTGCAATGACATTTTATACCACAACTCCCTTTGGCCTAAGGATGACTCCTATTGATTTTGAGTTAAAAATGTCAAGATTAATGTCCTAAATTTATACCTTGTGTGCGTAAGGGTGTAAAACTTTCATTTTCGGGAGATATTTCAAGAAGCTTTTGAGATAAATTGCAATTAAATCTTACAGCACAACGCTCTATGCCCCATCGCCTTTGACCAACCCCCTCCAGGGTCAGCACATTCTCTTCTTTAAGCCTTCATCAGAGGACACAGATTCTATGAATTAGCTTATCAACTCTGTAATTCTTTTTTTTATTTTAATTCATGAATTAAGGAAGCTCTTAACATTATCATCACCTGTTTTTTTTTTGGACATGGAGAAAAAGAACAAATTATGACAATCTATTGTCAAGGCCTTCCATTTCCTTAAAAAATCATATTAAAATAAAACTGGAGATGAATAAATTATCTTTTAGATAAGAACCTAACTAACGAAAACTAGTGTTCATTGTAACGGAAACTGTTACAGATGTCCCCCATACGCTCCCCGACTCTCTTTTTTATACCAATTTCCTGTAAGACATTTTCAAAGTATGATCAGTATCGAAGAATTTATTAAAGAATTATAAAAGCTACAATGATAACAACTATTTGTCATTTAACGCATTGTATGCGCAAGCACATGCATGAACATGCAAGATGATCATGACATGTTGTCTAAACCATTAACGTATCTATATTTTGTGAGAATCAATATATATTTTTTTAAATTAGAATGTTACTGTTTTTCAAATATATTGGTCATTTTGTGTATTTTGCGCACATGGGCATGCGTGCTTGTTCGTGCATTCAGTTTTGATTGTACCATAATGTAGGAATCTGATATACCTATTTACATTCTAAATTTCATCCAATTTAGTTGAAAACTAAAGAAAGAAAAGTTATAGGCATTTAAAGTTTCGGCCAATAAGATTACAGCTAATGTGCGTGTGCATGCTTTGATGATCAATCTTATATCATGCTGTAGATTTTTATAATGTATGACCATGTTCAAGATCAGAGCAAAGCACACGGTGATGTGCGTGAGATTTTGCTATATTGACCATATCATCTCGTCTATACTACTAATATATACTTATGTTATGAGTTTCAAAGCATATAATCCAAAAATAGAAAAGTTACGGCTACATGTATATATCTATTATGTTGGTCATTTCACATGTTGCACGTGCGTGCTCCTGCAAGTACCTGCGCGCAAAATGACATAACATGCCTACTGACCCTAAAAAATGTTTAACCTTGGTCGAGTGTGTAGATTACAAGATCACTCGCGGACAGTGAAGAAGGAAAACTAGAAAGTCAGCTATTACAAGCCATAGCGTATGTCGCCCCGAACTGTACAAGACATTCATTTTTTCATGAGTAATACAATACCCATTAGCTAAGCTTGAACAACCATCAACTCGTATCAGTCCTTTCAGTATTTTGATTTAAAAATCAAAGCAAAGTGCACGTGCACGTCCTAATGCATGACTATATCTAAAATTTCAGAGTATTTCGTCAAAAAACAAAAAAGGGTATAAAGATTTTTGATTCAGCAAATAATGATCAGAGCAAACCGCACGTGCATGCACGTGAGTTCGTACTTATTTGACAGTTTCGTATCATTATCTACAGTATTAATAAATTCTTTTATTATATAGCTAATAAATAGTTTCTAATAAAATACAGGTTGTACTTCCAAAAATCTAGAGAATTTTAACGTTCAATATCTTGACGTGTTATTGAACGCTAACTTTGTATTACGAATATGAGTATGCCCGAAACATTCCGAATACGAACGTTCAATATCGAACGCCCCGCTGTAAACAAAAAAGTCGTCTGGTCATATTCTTAGAGCTAAATTAAAGAAAGGATAGGTGTGTTTATTTTTCACACAAAAATAAAATTATTTATTAACATATAGTACGTATTAGACCCATTAAAACCTCAATAAGCAAATCATATCGCTCGGTAGGGTCATCGGAATGATGCGATATTGAACGCTAGCAGGACAGACGTTAATTTGAATACCGATACTAAAACATCATTAATCTGAGGGGTTTTTAAGTTGGAATAATTATTATAAAGTATGTGGAAATGTTTGAGCTATATAATAAAGGCGTTACTGAACTTATATTGGTGAATATTGGCACGAGTTGGCTGTTCAAATGCACTCGCAAGCTCGTGCATTTGATCAGCCAACTCGTGCCAATATTCACCAATATACGTTCAATAACCCTATTATATAATATGTTTCAAGGCATTCAATCAAAAATTTTGAACGTTATAGCTTTATTAAGTATTCAAGTCAATTCATGTGTTGCACGTGCCGTCACGTGCATGCATATACGCGCAAAATGATCTTCTTTCCTAATTACATCTACACAACAGGCCTATTAACAAGAGAAAGGTATTAGTTCAATTGGATGGACAGTGTCCTAAAACTAGAAGCTTGGACAACCATCAACTCATATCAGTCCTTTCAGTTCTTTGATTTCAAAATCAAAGTTAAAGAATTTTCACTTTTCCCCTGTTTCAATGGAAACTGTTGACGATTTGCAATTTTTAAACCCAATGTGCACAATAACAGATACTAATCATTGCATAAATAAAATTTTCATGAAGAATGTTCAAGGGACCAACGAGAACACTTGCGGACAAAATTCGTCGCTTTTTACAGGTTTCCATGGCAACGGTAGCCATTCTGAAACTGAATAAAAACACAACACAACTTTTTTTTTTGATGATTTTACAAGTTTTTCTTTAATTTTTTTTTTCAACCTCAAGTAAGTTAAAGATTTTTAGTTTTAATCAAAACCTTTCACAAAATGCATTGGGATCAATTAAAGTAATTCCATCCTCCTATGATGTCATAGATTTTTGCAAAAACTGTAATTAGTTTAAATTCATACCTAATTGAACAATATCTCTTTGAAGAATGCTTTACAATTGGTGTAATGATAAATATTGTTACGTTAAAGAATTTAAATAAAAGGCATTTTTTCTATATTTAATCACTTATCCAATCTTTAAAAAATGTTGACAAGGGCAGTAACTCCTTCTAAGGTCTCTTCATTCAGGCATTTACTTTAATTTACTTTATTGTAAAATAGTTTCCCTGATATTCACAATTCAAATGTATCTTTTAAGAAGGAAGTGTGTCGGAGAACATTTATGCCTAGGTCACATTTAAGTCGATGGTCGGGCGACTCAATTTTTACTCCTCTTGTCGGCTGAAAGAACAGGATCGGCCGACAAAGTATCGGGCGACACGGAGCAGTCACATTTTTTCCTAAGGACACCGATGACTTGGATAAATAACACAAAAAATCTTTTTTTCTTTAGAAATCAGCAATATTTTTTCAAAGATCTATATTCAGATAGGTGATATGAGTAATGTTTGTAAGGAAAAGTGGCAGAATCTTATAAAATTGTGACTCAATGTTGAAAATGTGTGCAAAATTTGTATGGAGTTGCATAAAAACGAGAAATGGTGCATATCTAAGCAGCAAAGAATACTTAAGATTTCTTTATATCTTACAGATTAATTATTTATGTTTTTTCCGTTCCAAAAAAATTATATCCATGCATCAAAATTTTGTTTCTGCTATGTATCCTTAATAGGTTAAATATTCGCAAGTCGGCCAATCGTCGCCCGATCATCGATCTCTGAGCTACAGTTTGATTTTAACCGTCGGCCGAAATTTTCAACACCCTTTTTGTCCAACGACGGACGACCGACTTAATAAACTGACCGCCGATGGTCGGACGATGATCGAAGGTTGGTCGACGGATAACTGCAGTTGAAGAAATCGGCCACCGACGCATGAAAAATTATAACTTGGACCGATGAACACAAAATTGGTCGACCGACAAAAAAATAGGTCAAAATCGGCCAAGACAACGGCCGATGAACTGACGACTGTCACACGAAGAATTCCATTTTTGCCTCAAAACGTGTCGGCCGTTGGTCGTTTTTGGAAATGTGACTGGGGTTTTAGCATCAGAATTATGCATTTTAGCCAGTTTTTACATTTTTTTTCATAAAACTGTTTACAAATAATTTGATTTTTTATGTTGACATACAGTTCTGTTTATTAATGTTTCACATCTTAAATAATATGGTGACCTATACATTTTTGCAATAATTGGAAAATTTGAAGTATAATAAATGAAAATAAAATGCAGTTTTTGTTCTTTGAGCCTATAAAAGTGTGACGCAGCACAGTTAAGGTTACAAATGGAAATATCGGTGTTTTTTAAAGATGAAAAATACATACTTTATTAGGATGAGCGAATCTTTTTAGGGATTCACTGATATCAAAAAAATGTAATGTGGTTTAAATCTACATGTTGGAGACATTTAGATTTTTAATTTAGACTTGTCATCTGATGTCGACGTCACATGACATTGGCAATTATACTTGCAGTTTAGAGGTCATCTATAAATTTCAATATTGTAAGGGCATAACCAAGTTAAAAAACTTAGTTTATTTTATTATCCTTTTCAACACTATATGTTGTTTGTGAAAAGTGCTGCGAACCTATATAGATTCCCTTTTTTAATTGGTAAAACGTTATTTGTTGGACGGCAGGTTGAATATTTTCCTGGTCAAATACATAAAATATAGCTATAATTAATTAATTTGCAAGATTTCATGAGGTTCGCAGCACTTTTCAAATATCTTAATGCTTCTTGAGTTTATGTTTAAAAATTTGACAAGATACATTGAGGGTATGCCCTTGCAATAAATCAATTTATTAGGGCCTTACCATTACCTTTTCAATGAATCTGCATACAAACACACGACAGTATCGCTTGTCTGGAGAATGCACGTACAGTTTACAAATAAAATACTAAAATAGACATCGCATCAAAGTTAATGGCTTTTTATTTTACTGCAAATGATATTTTATTTGAGAACAAAAGAGATTTTTCATTGTACAAAATGTGACTTGATCAGCCTCTCACTGTGTAAAAACTGCGTCATTTTTGCGAGATGACGTCACATTGACAAGTGCATTGCAATCGATGCATCGTTTATATACTGTTGTGTGGGATTTAACAAATGACAAAACTGCATGTAATAGTACGTTTGTATGTTTATTTAGCTATCCAGGTGTTTGAAATAGCAAATAATTTCGTTTTGTTTTATTTTGAAGACCTTATATTTTGCGTGACGTCATAGTAAACATTTCCCGTACAAATTAGGCCCCGCCTCCTTAATGAATGTTTCATGTTTCTGTCTTGCGCCATTATGGAGAAAGTGGGGAGACAACCTGACCCTTCAAAAATCATAAAATCGACAATATCTCCAAACTGGAAGTGACGTCATCAAATCGGGATAAAATGCTTGAGGTTCAACTTATGTTACATAAGTCCTGAAAGTTTCATGGAAATCCATCGAGCCGTTTTTGAGAAATCGTGTGCACAAAATCGGTAAGAAAAAAAGAATAATAACTAGATACGATCTCGTTGCGAGCAACGAGTGGGTCTTCCGTTCGATTCTTAATGAGATAAGATCAGATTCTGATTGAGATTTTCGTTCTAAAATAATGATTTTCCATAATCTGTAAAAAGACTTTGAACAATAAAGACTTCTAAAATCGAATTTTGGCACCTCACGGCCCCTAAAATTGGAAATCAGCCCTTTTTTCTTCATATCATTTTTAAGCTCTTACGATTATAAACACTTTTTGTTCAACAACTATTCAGAGAATCTGTTTTGTTTTCGAGTTATTCGCAAAAGAAATATTAAGGGACCAGCCCTTCAACTCCCTAATGGGGACGTTTAGCGAAAAATGAAAGGTTGCATATTGTTCAGAACATGATTTTGAACATCTTTTGTTCAACATAACTTGTCAAAATATTTCTCACTTTCGAAATGAAAAGCGTCAGAGATTTAGCCCTCTGGCCCCTCGTGGCCCCTGATTATGTAATATACGACATTTAAATCATAATATACAGTTGTGGATTGTTGAGATAAACATTTTTGCTTCAGTAATGTATTACAAAATATAAACTTCTAATGAGTTATAGATTTAAGACTGTTGGCCCCTCCTGGCCCCTAATTTGAGTCCAGCCCCTTTTTCTTGATCTCATCTTGAAGCTCTTAAGATTTTGAACACTTTTTGTTCAATAACTATTCAGAGATTCGTTTTCGTTTTCGAGTTATTTGCAAAAGAAATATTTAGGGGCCAACCCTTCAACTCCCTAATGGGGACGTTTAGCAAAAAACGAAAGGTTGCATAATGTTTAGAAGATGATTTTAAACATCTTTTGCTCAATATTACTTGTCAAAATATTTCTCACTTTCGAGGTATAAAGCGTCAAAGATTTAGCATTCTGGCCCCTTGTGGCCCCTAATTATGTACCATACGACATTAAAATTATAATATACAGTTGTAGATTGTTGAGATAAACATTTTTGCTTTAGTAATGTATAACTAAATATTGACTATTAAAGAGTTATCGAAAAAAGACTTTTAGCCCCTTTTGGCCCCTAATTTGAGTGCCCAGACCCTTTTTCTTGATTTCATCTCAAAGCTCTTGGAATTTTGAACATATTTTGTTCAACAACTATTCAGAGATTCTTTTTTGTTTTCGAGTTATTTGCAAAAGAAATATTTAGGGGACAACCCTTCAACTCCCTAATGGGGAGGTTTAGCAAAAAATGAAAGGTTGCATATTGTCTAGAACATGATTTTGAACATCTTTTGTTCAATATTACTTGTCAAAATGTTTCTCACTTTCGAGATATAAACCGTCAAAGAAATAGCATTCTGGCCCCTCGTGGCCCCTAATTATGTACCATACGACATTAAAATTATAATATACAGTTGTAGATTGTTGAGATAAACATTTTTGCATCAGTAATGTATAACTAAATATTGACTATTAAAGAGTTATCGAAAAAAGACTTTTATCCCCTTTTGGCCACTAATTTGCGTGCCCAGACCCTTTTTCTTGATCTCATCTTAAAGCTCTCGGGATTTTGAACACTTTTTGTTCAACAACTGTTCAGAGATTCTTTTTTGTTTTCGAGTTTTTTGCAAAAGAAATATTTAGGGGCCAACCCTTCAACTCCCTAATGGGGATGTTTAGCGAAAAATGAAAGCTTGCATATTGTTAAGATCATGATTTTGAACATCTTTTGTTCAATATTACTTGTCAAAATATTTCTCATTTTCGAGATATAAAGCGTCAAAGTTTTAGCCTTCTGGCCCCTCGTGGCCCCTAATTATGTAATATATGACATTCAAATTATAATATACAGTTGCAGATTGTTGAGATAAACATTTTTGCTTTAGTAATGTATATCAAAATATTGACTGTTCAAGAGTTATCGAAGAAAGACTTTTGGGCCCTTTTAACCCTTAATGTGATGATTCAGCACTTTTTTCTTGATATCATATCAAAGATCTTCTTATTCTGCACAAATTATGTTCAGTATCTTTTAACAAAATATTTATATTTTAAAAGATATCATTAAAAATGTCTAAAAAATTCACTCATAATTTGTATCCTAAATTTTGACCCCTACCGAGCTTCCATACTATGTACTTCCGGAAACTATTCAAACTCCCAGTAACATGGGGACATATCCTCTATCATCACTGAAAATTTCAGCGCTCTAGCTCATGTCGTTTCTGAGATAATGAACGGACAAGAAGGTCCGCTAAACTTTAATAAAAGGGCGATAACTCTAAACCGGAAGTGATTTTCAAAAAATCCAAAAAATAGTATAAACTTCAGATCATCCTGCAACAACCCTGAAAATTTGAAGCAAATCCATCGAGCCATCTCTGAGAAATCTTCTGCACAAAATTTGT
>PRKT01000140.1:151329-175895 GCA_003671525.1 Saccostrea glomerata
GGGTGGCAGGGGAACCGGGGGTTGCACCGAAGCTCACAGTGGGTCTTGGGCAAGGCCGTAGTGAGAGCTGACAAAAGCTTACAAATAACAGATTTTTTCCCCTTGATTTTAGGATAATGGACATATAGATTTTATATACAAAAAATTTAAACGGGGGCATACGCCCGGCGCGCTGGATCCGCCTTTGGTTTTAGATAGTACATACTAGTATATAACTCCACTCGACCCATATTAGCGGGGTATTTAGAGAGTTTCAAAAGAGTTTCAGAAGATATCTAATGATACAGTAAATAAGAAATTTCTCCACGATAATTATCCCTTATGTTTAGTGTCTACTCTTTTCTACTTTTCAACTACATGTGCATTTCGTGGGGCAAACGAAATAATTGCGACGCAATTAATTATTTTGAATAAGTCAAAATTAATGAGAATTTTTCAGTGGCGATATTTACATGGAAACTGTGGAATACCAGCATCTGCCCTGGAAGTGTCTTTACAATGACAATGTCAAGTCTTTTGATGTTATTAATTAATTGTAATTTGTAAGAGATAAAAGTTATTTAATTTAAATAATTCAAAACAAAAAATTCGACATATTATTTTTAAATTTTATTTGTTAACATAAAAATTGGTTTGTTTGTGTCAGAAAATTCATTTCTGTTCGGGTTCTCTGTCTTTAAATAGGCATTTTGACTGAATTTCAAACAGCAAAAGTTTATAGCTGATTTTCAAATATTTGACAAATGAGATGAAATCATTTTAAATAGTTGTTTTTATCACCAATATCAGTTTATATGATGTAAAAGTCCAGTTACTTCAAAAATATCATATTTGTATCCCAACTTTACTTACTTGTCGTAGCCAGCTACTAGTAGCAAGTTACTAGTAGCTAACTTTACTTACTTCTCGTAGCCAGCTACTAGTAGCCAACTTTACCCACTTGTCGTAGCCAGTTACTAGTAGTTAACTTTACAAGTGAAACGTAAGAGAAACCTACAGAGCACCCCCATATTATGGAATGACCTGACAACCCTTGGAAATAGATTGTTTCAAGGGTATATAAGTCAGTGCAATTGGCAGATGAGGGAAATTGCGTTGAAGTCAGACGGCGGAGAAGCTAAGAGAAGACGATAAACAAACGTAAGGCTAGGGTAGGAAATAGATAAGTTCATCAGCGGTAAGGTATTAGGGGAATTAATTTGAGGTAGTAGGTCTAATAAGATCGAGGCGCCTGATTCTCTATATTAAAAGGAACCTCTTTACCAAGAACACACGGTGAAGTTACCCAGTCACATTTAAATAATTATATAGCCCTCGGTTAAGCCTCTGATAGTGTAATTATTTCTCGAATTATATACAGAATCATTATACTCAGGAAGAGTAAAGGAAACTTATCATATCTACTATTAATCATTTTTACTCAGATAGAGTACAAGGAAAATCATATAGTATCCCTTATAAAGAACCCTGTTGTTAAGAAAAACACGTTACACATATCTCGAAAAACACATTTTTCTTCGATCTAAATGGACTTCTTTTATGAGCTTTCGACTCTCCTTAACCCAAAATTGTTAAAGCATGACATTATTTCAGATATCTGATTAGCTAATTCCTCAAAATCACAACATCCGCCGTGGTTGTTTACATGAATATTTTTAGAATGCTGACTAACATTTCTGACCAATCAGCGTTGATCAACTCTCCCACTTAAATTATCTTTAGCAAGCAACAAGATTGCCTTTTACACAGCTTTAAAATACGTTTCCAAGCATATAAATGTGAGTTCCATTATAATGCTAAAAACATCAAGGAAACTCCATATATGTATTCGATGCACTTTTCATAATTAATAACACATTACATTACAACCCACGTTATACGTTGAAGTACACAGTAAGTCTTGTCAAATGGAATTTTGCCTCATTCATATGCATGTTTCTAAAAAAAAAAACTTACACTACAACTGATGGAATAACTTCCAGATGCACTTTCCGTGTCTTATTTAAAGATCAAACACCTTTTCTCAATTTCGTTCAGAATGCACTGTTTTCATTAAAGCTGCCACCTAGCGGTGTAGTGCACAGTGCTGCCACCTAGTGGTTTTCCAAGGGCAATAACATTTAAAATTTGCCAAAAATATATTTATTTTTATAAATTTATAATAGCAGCGAGTTTCTTGATAACAGACTATTTCCTTGTGTAAAAACATGTGTGGTACACATGGTCGCTCATACTGAAAGTTTTAAAAAACTTCGACAACAAACTGTGTTTGTTTCTCCGATGTACTGAAATACAAAGCCGGAAGCGGACAGATGCAGGTTTTTCCAAACAATCTTGGCAAGTTCAGACGCAGGGTAAGCGAATCTTTTAATGCTAAAAATGTGTTAATTTTTTTTTTTACTAAACCCCAAGTCACATTTCCGAAAACGACCAACGGCCGACGGTTTTTGAAGCAAAAATGGGATTTTTCGGGTGACAGTCGGCAGTTCGACGACCGTTGTCTTGCCCGATTTTGATCTCATTTTGTTGACCGACTAATTTTCAGTCCATCGGTCCAAGTTATAATTTTTTTCTGCGTCGGTGGCCGAATTCTTCAATTGAAGTTATCCGTCGACCAACCTATGAATTTCGTCCAACCATCGGCGGTCAGCTTATTAAGTCGGTCGTTCGTCGTTCGAAAATAAGGGTGTCCAAACTTTCGGACGACAGTTTAGTCTAGAGCTTAACGATCGGGCGACGATTGGCCGACTTATATTTAACCTATAAAGAATACATAACACAAGCAAAATGTTGATGCATGGATTGATATATATTTGAATCGAAATAACGTAAATAATTAATCCGTAACATATAAAGAAATTTTAAGTATTCTTTGCTGCTTAGATTTAAACAATAAAATGCTTTCTTTGTTTGTTATTACTGGAATTAACGGAAGCAGCTGTTGCAGAAAAAATACAGAACCCGCGTAAGCGGGTTATGTAAATTTTTTCTGCAATAGCTGCGACCGTTAATTCCAGTAATAAAAAACAAAAAAGACATTCAGCGGATGTAAATATATGCGACATTTGTCTTTTTTATGCAATCCATACAAAATTTTGTACACATTTTTAACATTTGGTCACAATCTTACAAAATTCTGTGACTGCTTCGTGTCTCCCCATACTCGTGTCGGTCGATCATGTTCTTTCAACCGACAAGACCAGAAAAATGTTGTCGCCCGACCATCGGCTTAAATGTGATCTAGGCATTAAAATTTAGAGTAATATATATTTCTATTGAAGCGTAAAAATATTCTTAATATATTTATCATGCAAAGATATACTGCGAAATGAACTTTAATTTTGAGGGCACGGTATGACAGAACTGCAATTATAAATTGCAATACGCAACGTACCTATACAAGTGAAAAGAATGCGTGTCCTGTCTATAAAGAAATGACTAGTATGATTATTTGTTTATTGCTTGGTTATTTGCAAAAAATCGCTGTCTTATACTTTTATGAATTGGTTGTCAGTATTTTGGTTGCAGATTTTGAAGTTAGAAGTTTATGCGTGAACTTTTCCAAAAAGAGTGACCTACCTTAACATAATGTTTTTCACCTAAAGAACATCTATATTCTTTTGGCATGTGCAAAATCGGGCAATTTGATTTGAAATATAATTTTACACATGTTACATTTGTAAAATACAGTATCCCAAGGAAAACATTTTATACTGCATGGGCAAATCATGGTACTTCATTAAATAAACATGAACATGTAAGACATGTTGAGTTACATACAAAAAAGAAAGAAAAATAACAATGAAAAAATGAAAAATAATAATGGGATTTAAGAGAAAACAAAACAAAACCGCTCCGTATCGCCCACTGGAACTAGTGGTCCCAGATTGATAAACCAGCACTTAAAGACGTTCAATCCTTTGCTTTTGAATCGAATTTTAGAAAATTACAATATACAGTAGCTATACTTATTAAATAAGAGTAAACTAATGTTAACTATAGTTAGCTCTTTCATTATTAATTTTCATAGCATATTTAATTTCAAAAATGTTAATGTTTTAACATTCAACGAAAAAACTGCTCAAAAAGCTACAAAGAATCAAGATTTGTGAGGAACTATTTTTTGTGTTGAGAGGATATTTAGCCGATAATTCTTCAAATCTGCATTTTTATTAAATTACTATCTTTAAACTTTAACCTCACATACTTTTACTCGGAGAATATTGTCCGTTATGATATTGCTAGGAATAATAAAATATACCGGGTAGATCTTAATTTATATTTTTAGAACAAGTTTTACACCTTCCTTCAACAAACTTTGCCAAATAATGAGATTTGTCAAATAAGTCAATATAAAATTTACACAAATTTTTGCCTGAAAATCACATATTTTGACCAATATTTCAAAATCAACATCACTGACCCCAAATTTTCTTTCATTATTTTGAAGTACTCGATACTTGTGACTGATCAGCACTTAAGTTGTAAAAAGCTTGATTTAAGAAAATGTTTTATTGCCTATTTAGTTTTTAATACCCCAAAATATGTAACTTTTTTTGTAAAAAGGTCGCACGATAATTTACGCGCATTAATTTGCAACATTTTTGCAATGATTAATATTATTCAAGATATTTTATGTAAAATAAGACCATAATTTTTGCCATGGTTACATCAGTTAAAATATAATAAAGATTTAACTTATTATTCAAAGAGTTAAAATTCAAGTGCAAAAAGGTCAACTTCTTTGTACCGTAGATCAGTAAAATGAACGCTGACCACCTTTTTTTCTGCGATTTTTAGTCACTCTATATGAGTACTTATCCAAAATATCTCTGTATGAGTACTAATCCAAAATCCTTTTTACAAAATTTCATGAGTGACATATACCTTAAAGATGAACATCCACTTCATTTCTTTCTTATATTGATAATTCATTTTTCTTTAAGACATAATGTGATCATACATGTTTAATAGTTTAATTAATCCTTATCAATGGTCTTAGTAATTGTGTTTTTTTTAATTTAAGCTAAGTTAACTTTAGTTAAGAATTATACAATAAAAAATGTGCCATACTTCAGTCCCAAATATTATTTGCACCTTTAATGATACATACTATGTAAACAGATATGAACACGTTGAAGAAATATCATTTTGTAATATTTACATTTGCAAATGTTTTCCTTTATATAACACTACTGAAGGCAAGCGTTTTTATAACTGTATAAATACAGGTATGGGGTCAAGAGGTCATAGATGTGCGTTTGGATAAACGTTCGACGTAAATTCTCTGTGACGTCATAAAGGGTCGACGCGCGTTTAGTGGATTACATACATGCCGTTGGGTTTGAAAAATTAACGCATTTCACACGTTAAAAGTCACAATCAGGCAAATATAAAGTATGAATAAGTCACAAATGTAAATATAAGTAATAAGGTATCATTTTTTGAGTTTTATTGAGATGTAAAACGGGTTGGCACATGATCAAATCTTCCATAAAGCCCTTCGGGCTTTATGGGATTTGATCACGTGACCAACCCGTTTTACATCTCAATAAAACTCAAAAAATGATACCTTATTTCTTAAATATTGTTTTTATTCTGCATCATTTTATTTATCTTTGGTACTTTGGTATTACGAGAAAATATCATATGTTCTATAAAAATATCGTAGAATTTACAATGAATAGCAATAAATAATCATAATTTAAATGTCACAATAATGTAAAATCTATTTCTTCGAGTAGTTTATAGGACCGGTTAAAATAAAAAAAAGCATATGTATTGTTTACACTAATTTTGCAATTGGCTTTAAAATATTGTTTGTCAGTCAGTTCATTATTCTTTCTCGGAGTTTAATGTGGTTCTGAAAACATGCAGTATTTCTAAAGTTAACATGCATTGAGACTTCGAAATTTTAAGATTATGATAAAATATAAAATTCAAACTGATAAGAGAGGTATGCTATTACGAAGGAGATAATTAGTTGCTAAGCTATTTTAAAGTTGAAATAAAGCAAATATGAGTTAACATCTCATTAACGGAGTTTCATTAAACCTATTGGTTGCATTTTGATCTTGTTTAAATCTTGCAAACTTTTGGTCGTGTGAGGCGTTACTAAGGAATTTTTCCGTTACTAAGAGAAAATAATGGGTTACTTTTAATCAAATTTTGATGACTTGACGACTTTAAATGACAATGTTAATATTTATGTTTCATTAACTTATTTGTCAATAGCTTACATCATTTTAGAAATTGTTCATACATTAAAAATAATAAGCGCTTTTGTATCTTATAACCAAGAGGTATCACCTTATTTAGAGAAAAGAGTTTTTGAAACAAGGAATTTACACAGAGGTCTGCTTCCACTTAACCTCCTTCTGACTCCATGTCCTGAAAGAAGTATGACCATTTTGGATTAAGATGAGGAGAAAAGTATTTTTAAAATTGCAGATATTTGCTGTGACCTTGACCTCTGACACAAACTTAGTCTAAGGACACTGCAAAATCTTAACCCATCATCCCATGAGAACTGTGTAGGCACTAAGGAGAAAAAGTACATGTATTCTGGTCTGTGTAAGTTATAATGGAGAAACAAATGGATAGTCAGGCTGATCATTAAAGGGCACCCTCATAACAAAAGAAAAAGCCTCATTTATCCCCCTTTACACTTTTTGTATACCAATTATGGGTAAAAAGGAGTTTGGATGACTGGCTAAATCTAAGTCTCATATTAAGACCCCAGTGACTAGTATAAAACCTTTTAGACTTTATGATTAAAAGGTGTATTAATAAGATATTTATAGAAGACAGTAAGGTTTTATTGCCCGTTTTAGAATTGGTGTAGGCCTTGTATTGAGATGAGAGCGTGTTAAAGTTAATTTGAATCATACTCATAGAGAAAAAATAGTTTCTGTTTGATGGATAATTTACCTTGTATGTTGTGTTAAATGTTGTTGAAAATTTAGCCCTGGTCATTATTACTATTTTCACATTCAAATGTATATGTATACTATAGAAAGCAAGTGGCTTTTAAATAATATTTCAAAATGAATTTAAAGATAAATGTTATCTGTTTTAAAAATTGTTATATAGCACTAGGCCTTCCACATGAACATAAACATTTATTTTTTCTACACTGGACTAAAAAGAAATCAAAAATTTCCAACTGATATGATTTACAGTAAAACGCGGTTATAACGAAGTCACTGGGAACTATGAAATCACTTCGCTATATCCGTAATTCATTATATCCGTTTAAGGAATTCGTAAAATTCAAATAGTTTGGGATCCAAAATAACTTCGCAATATCCGTGTTCGTACTAAACGAGTTTTACGGTAGTAACCCTCGAACAACCCTACAATGTTAACTCGTCTTTATGCTCGTGGAGTACTGAATACTGCTCTTTAGGTAGCTTAATTGTGATATTGTCCTCTAAACAGCAATTATTGTTTGGTATTATTTATTTTTGCATGAAGAAACATGGTAAGACAGGTAACAGGTAAAATTTCTTCAAGACATTGTCGTTAAATTTTATCTTATTTAATAATAGAAGTATTTAAACAAAGATCTGCGTCATGAAAATCATAAGTATGAACAACAATGTCCTTCAACTTTGATTGAATATTTGAACATTATTTTATAACAACAAAAACAAACTGTAATTTATTTTCTGCAATAATGACTCCGAATTAAGCAGTTTGGGTATTTTACGAAATTCGAGTGTTCGTCATTTTGAAAAGGCATTTTGAGTAGAATAACAAATTTCAAAATCTAAACAACAAAAGTTTCCGTAATAAAGCGATAATATTAGTGTACAATTGTCATTTTCATAGTTTTGCTATGCTCAGTAAGAAATTCACAAATCCTTTGTCCTATGAAAACGACATTAAGAAATATAATTTGAAAAAAAAAATGAATATCCGCCATTTTGTATCGCCATTTTAATTTACAGCTGCACCATCATTCAGGTGTATACTGAGAGGAAAAAATACAAATATTCAGTGTATGGATATGTGTGCATATGTAAAATCCTGAACAAAGAAGAATATAGAAACAATAGACAAATAATCAGAGAAAATTCGAATTAACTGTAGAAATGACTAAATTTGTTAAGTTAAAGTAATAATTCTAGAGACAAGCTCGTTGCAAAGCAACGAGTGGGTCTTCCTTCCTAGCGATAAGCAAAAGATTAAATGTTTCTGTTTATATTGTCAACTTTGCTAAAAAAAATCCTTTTTGCTTTGATTAAAAAACCCTTACTTGAATTATTAAAACTGGTGTGAGAATAATGTCTGATGGCACTCTCTCTAACAGCATTCCTGAAACTGTACGCACAACACTTAAACCTCCTATATTTTGACTTTTAATATCGGATATATCATCTTTGTTGCAATCATGTTAGTGAAACGTGTCATACTACAGAAACATAGGTGTATTGCTACATTACCATATTAAAGATGGCTTTAAAAACATTTATACAATATAACTATGTACCCGTATTAAATAATCCAAGTGTGTTTATAATAATGATGAACAATCTCCATTGTTTAACAATCAGTAAGTAGAACAATACTTTTACAAGAAACGCACAGGAATGTGTTGTGTATGTTTCGAATTTACAGTTTTTCACTGGCAAGCGGTGGTACCTCAATAGGAGTGTAAAATTCTCTAAAGGTTTATTAAACAAACAAATCTCTTTGACAGTATTGCCCTATATATATGAACAATTTGAATCCCCTACTCTAAAGGATGCTCTGTGCCAAGTTTCACATTGGCTCTGAGAAAATGAAATTGTAAAATTTTAGACAATGATGATAATGGGTAAAATTTTGTTTTTAAAAAACAAAAGCAGCCTTTTGAAAACAACATGCTAGCACATGCATTGCTACTTCACTGATGCACATTGTTTTTTACATGCTGTAACATTTATTGCCTCATTAGAACACCATAATTTTTATAATTTGCAAGCCAATATGTTTGTCTAATTAAGTACTTTTTAAATAATATATTGGCATACATATTTTTTTAATTACCACATAGTAATTAAGTTCATGTAGTTAGCATGTATGAAACTGAAAACTACCAATTGATTATGGTGGAATGCCACACTAACTTCTTATATAGATGTTTGAGTCATCCTTTTTAAACAAGGGTTTCAGCATTGAAAGGCCAATATTTAATGGTTATCTCTTAAGTATTTCATATTAATTTTTTTTTTGTCTTTTTTCAAAGAATATAGAAAAAAAATTTCAATCCAGATAAGATATTTTCAAGTTACAATTTGGCTGTAAATGAATGCATCATATGAATAGAAATATGTAAAGAAAGGTTGGTGTGTGTTTTAATTTTTTTTTAAATAAAATATTATTTATGAAAAGAAAACATTACATGTATTTGTGAATATTTTTTACACCTATGGTGAAAACACCATAAAACCAGTCACAACTGAAGAGAAGATATTTAAAAAGAAATTGAAATGAAATTGAGAAATTTTAGAGAAATTAATTTTTTTAATATTTGAAACCTCTTTTCTCGATATTTGGATCTGGCGACAGTTCTTTCCATATGAATTTCCGGCGTAAATTGAATGCAGGGCTCTGATTGGTTGCTTTCTGTAAATAACTCGTACACAAAGTAGCTCTTTAATTTAGTGCACCAAAGCGGAGGGAAAATCAGTCTATTGTGATGGCATTAAACAATACAGCTGTGGTTTCATTGTACGTATTTTAATATATTTGGTTATATTTATTTATATAAACATGTTAAATATCCCTCACTAAGCATGTTAATCCTTACAGTTTATATTTTGTGTACTAGTTATCCACAGAAAGCAACCAATCAGAGCGCTGCTATCAATTGACTCATATGGAAAGAACTGTCGCAAGATCCAAATATCGAGAAATGAGGTTAGTTATATGACTAACGGTGCGCGTTGATTAGAATTTGACTGAAGAATATTAAAATTGAATCTATACTCCACTACTCCTACCTGTTCCGCAACGAAAGTCGCCCAGAAACAAGATAAAAAGTCCGATCAAAATTTGTGGTAGCGAATTTCCTATTTTTAGATTCCTCCCTTGTGTATTTTTAAAGTAGGGGTAACTTTATCAAAAGAAGATAAATATTTCGTGACAAGCCCCTGTGCGCATATTCCTAGCCGTTGATTGAATAATGCATGTCTACATACGCAATCAATGTCAAAATACAGAGTACATTTACAGTGAGAATTCTTCGTTTGTTACTTTGTGCCATGCTGGTCCTTTTCCCACAATGCCGTAGAATGTTTACATTCTGTGCGATCGAACCAATACATTGCATACATTACGATATTGTTATTTATTTATTAGTTAGCTGTTAAAAGTGATAAATATATAAATATTTCAGACATAGCATTATAGAAAGCAGTCATATAGTATTGTGTGCGTACATTTAAGCCCTGATAAGGCCCGTACATGTTTAGTGATAACCGTTTTTAGGCCTTGAAATAAGATATATATCCTGAAGTTTCATAACAATCGAGACAAAAATGTCCGAGAAATCAGCTGACAAAAATTTGAAGGAAAAAAAAAATAATAGTGAAGAAACAATAAAATAACAGTAGGGTCTTCCGAAGCGGAAATGTTGACTATCGCATGCGGGTCGATAGGTCTCCTTACAAAAGGAATACTAAAACTAAGTTCTTTAAATTTACTTCATTTATATGGCTTAATACATATTAAATATATTAAGTATTAATTATCTGTCGTCAGTTTGCCGTAAAAATCATCCATCTGTTGTACACGATAGCCAAAAAATTTTTACCTACCAAAATCAAACCTTTGCAGCACGCTTCTTAAACAATTAAGACTATTCACATTTTGTACTTAGATCGTAAAGAGCCTTAATTTTTTATATACATAAAGAAATCTGACATTGAAGTAACAGTTTAAATGAAATAAGCTTAGTTTGACCAATTTTCGGTTGACGACGGTTAATTTTTAACTTTCCTCTTTTCCTTTTCCATTTTGATGAGTAAATCATGGTTTTATATTCTAAGAAGAAGAAGTTTATGATTTGACCAAATCAGGAAACCACAATACTGTGGTAAATGGATGTTTTAAATTGCCACAAATTTAGTTAAAAATTACCTACCTGTAATGCGATAAAAAACTTTCGTGTCTGTTGTCACAGTTGCATCTGTCGTCTCAGTTGCCGGTAATAGGGCGTGTATATGTAATGACAAATTCCCAACCTTTTATAAAAATTCTGTTGTTTTCTTCAGCTTTCAGGTCAAAGGTATTCAAAACACTATCTGAACCTCTCTAATTTACATTAGATTTAGAAATATCCTTCGTCTGATTACATGACTGTTCAGTACAATGAAACGGTTAAAATGAAATCAGCACCATGAAGTTTCATGCTCACTCGTCCATGAATAAAAGGGGTGTTCGATTAGGCTATTGTTTTGTGTCACGGTTGGATATTTGAATGGGCTACATCCTATGGTATTACAGCAAGTTGGATATTTGAATGGGTAAATGTTTCTTGGGCCCAAAGTAGTGAATTTTTTTAAGTAAGATAAATAACTTGATAGTGTTGAATAGTTTAGAGAAAACATCCCCTTTTCGGGCCTTCGGCCCTCGGAGAGAATGTTTTCTCTAAACTATTCAACACCATCTCGTTATTTATCCCTTACATAGCAAAGCATAGATACTGTCATTTTATTTCTATAGGAGGCATTGGGTTTCATATAATAACCTCTTTGCCTTCATATTAAATAACAACAGCATGAAATTGTGATAGTGGTAGTTTTATACTATTTTAAATATTATGATATTCAAATGTATCATTTATTGATTATACATTAATAAATATGTCAAAACTGATTTTAAATTGAATTAAATGTATGAATCTATTCAATAAAACAATAATTTATGAAAAAAGTGATTAAATGAGTAAATTATTAAAAGTTGGATCCACCCATGCTATTTCTTGTACACCTGAAATAAGGGTGCATGCTCATGAGTAGTATTCATCCTACTTCAAATTCAGTGGTCTAAAATTTACCTCGAAATTCCTGACATTCAGACAAAGACACTTTTCAGCTTGACGATGCATGAGTGTGCATTCATTTGTACACTATTCTCAATTTAAGGAAATCTGACTGACTGTTTTAAAGTTTACTTTTTAAAATATATGTAGCACTATATAACTTAAAATCAAATACATTGATATTCATAATTCCTATTTTCTGAAGTTAATAAACTGAATAAGAGATTTTTGGAGCAAGATATTAAATTTATATTACTGTGTCAAGATTTTTTTTTATTTACTGTATATATATACTCTACTGCATCGGAAAGAATCTAGGTACCAATTTATATATTTTTGAACTAAAAGTTTACGATTCATCTGAAAACTGCAAGTATGAAATTAAATAATATTATATGTTCATTATACTGTCAAATTAAAGAAACTATTGTCTATATGCATCTTTATTTTATATACTCAGAGACTTTAAAAACGCCTACATGTATATGAAAATGTCTTTTGAAACAAATTCACAATTTTGATTTTATAATATTTTGCCTATGTGTTTTGCTTTTATCATTTTGGTATGTATCCATATCATCGCTAAACGACGTCTAAAACACTAAAAGAGTTCACATCTTGGAATTCCCAGCTCGATCTCCCGACCTTTATCTCATCGAATACGTATTGGACGAGCTCGGAAGACGTTGAGAAAGGCGTCAACGCCAACTCCCAAGCGTGCCAGAGCAAGCATAGGCTCTACGGGAAGAGTGGAATAACTTTCCTATGAGAGGAATTCGAGCTGTATGCCGATCCATGAGGTCCCACTTGAGAGCATGTGAAGTTGCAAACGGTGGTCATACACGTTACTAATCAAAACGGCAAAAATGTTGGCAGTGTGATTTTAACAGTTTGCCTTGAAAAAACTCGGTTAACAAATTCGTTAATTGTATTGGAAATGAAGACATTCCATGGAAAAATTATGATTTTGAATAAATTCCCTACAACATGTAACATAATGTACCAATGACAATAAAAGCAATCTCAACAGGCGTTTTTAAAGTCCCTGAGTATATTATACATGTATATCATAGTATTTCATAAAAACTCTGATTCAAGGGGAATAACTCGTGAATCCCTCAAATGCTATGTATTGATGTTTTACAATTTGTTATAATAAGAAATGACTATTGTTGTATTATGACTGAATATGTATTGTATTTTCAGGGCTATTTCTTTTAAATAAAGCAACATGTAAAACGAACCCGCCTGTGGTTTTGATCATCAACTACGTCTGTAACAATATAACAAAGCACCATCGTCATATGAAATAACCACAGCATAATATAATAACGCACCATTTTCATGTAAAATAACCACAGTATAATATAATTAAGCACCATCTTCTCGTGAAAAAGCCCAAAAATGGAGATATGGCGTTCCATAAGAACCTGTTAGGTAAACATGAAAAAAGAGGACACTTAAGGTTTCATTAAAGGTCAGCATGTCCAAAATTATTTTTACAATAGCTCAAAAACAATGTGAGGTATAAAGTTAAACTTTTATAGTTTATAAATATATAATCGTTCAACAGATATATAGAAATTATCACTTGAAAACAAATTAAAAACCTATGTCTTCCATTCCGCAGCGAGCCGTCAAAATTCAGACGAAACAATGAACAGAGTATAAAAGGGGAAGCAGGGCGGAAACAGAGAGATAGAATTATTTGTGATTAGAATAATTGTCTTTAAATAAATTAAATGCCAGTTTCTGACATTGTCATTGAAATGCACACCGCAACATTAAAAACTCAAATTGTAACAATGAGAGAAAAGAATACATCTGACACACAGAAGCCAAAATGATCTTTAGTGATAGAGGAGAGCGTGACCCTATCTTTTACTGTTTGAAGTAAGAAAATAAAGATCGCAGTTATGATAAGGCTGTCCGAAGGCTTAAAATGCCTTAAAATATGCATTTTATTTTGAGCTAGATTTTAATTTCAATACATAATCCTTGTTTGAAATTGCAGTCAACTTGATATAATAGTTTAATCAGATATTACAATAAAGCATTTTTGTGATGTCACATGACTGTGTTGATCACGTGACGGAGATTTTTGATATTCCTAAATGTTACACAAAAATTGCTTCGGCACAAGTGCAAAACAAAAATATTTTGCAAAGTTTTTTATATAGATCAATTCATCGTGATCTCTGGTACATAAAAAGTGTTGGGGGCAAGTTTAATTTTTACTCGTTAAGAAAATATTTTACGAGAAATTCAACTTACCAACATTAGAGGGGGTATTTTCCACTCTTCATCGCTATTTATACAAAAATGGAGAAACCACATACCATCCCCCAGCAAAATTCAGTTAGAGGACATACTTCTCTTGTAGATTCACACAGTATATCTTGAATCTATTTTTGTTTATTACTTTTGCCAGTCCAATATAAACACGATTTTTAAATTCTAACTCTGTCTACGGACTTGTAAGGGGAGCGTTTCACACATAATTTTTCAATAATGTTTGAATATGTGCATATCGGAAAAGCGAAAGGAATAGGAATATTTAAATTACAAATGTTCAACTTTATAACAGCACATTGGAGTTTTAAAACTATCCTAACAGTTGAAATAAACAAGAAGGCCCCAAAATAAATCTACATACCATGTACAAATTATGACACTTTCCCCGTCATGTCAGCTCAAGTATGCAGTGACTTGACGTCATATTCTATTATGACGTCATATCTTGGTAGTTCAGAGAAGTTAGTACGGTCGGAACAGTTTGTTATTTTACGGACAGCCTTATCCTAGCTGCGATGGATTTATTTAACAGCTTCGAAGGCAACAGAAAAAGTACTAGAAAGCAATTGAATAGTAAGGATCACAAGTGTACTCCTTGAGTATTGTGAAAAACTGAATGAAAAATAAATAAATAATAATAACAACTAGAGCAAAGCTCGTTGCAAAGCAACGAGTAGGTCTTCCGTCCTGCTTTGACTGGAAGTGACGTCAACAAAAAGAAAGCAATGAGCTAAGTCGTCTCCAGTGACTTTATAATTTCAATTTTGCGTCAAAACCTTCAAAATAAGCTTTTTTGGCTACTTCCAGTTTGACCGGAGGTGATGTCAATTGACGAAAAATTAAGTTTATTCCCTTCAGTGATATATGTTACCCAAAACCTTGTCAAGAACGGCAAAAATATGCACTTTCTGACGACTTTCGGTTTGACCGGAAGCGAAGTCGCCGGACGCATTTTGACGAATTCAATAGATTAAGCTTGACATTTTGAACAACTTTGCTTCTTTGACGTATAACAAATTCAAATATTTTTTTTAGATATTAAGGAAAAATTTTTGGACCCTCTCAGTCCTAATTATAGAGGCAAGCCCCTTATCGTTGATATCCTTTGAAAGATCGTGATATTCTTCACAACTTTTGTTCTTAATGTCTTTACAAAATATTAACATGTAAAAAGATATTGCAGAAAAGGTGTGAAAATTTTCCAAATCCCCGATGGGACTTTTTACAAGCCATAGCGGGAGCCGACGTGCTGCACTTCTGGAGAAAGAGAGAGGTGTGTGTCCCATCAGCACATGTAGCTCTTTCATCACTGAAAATATTATGTTTCTGGCTAAAGCACTTTTGAGAAAAATGCTGGTCAATGTGACCCTATGAAAATCACTAAATCACGGAAATCTAGACTAAAGAATGCTCTGTGCCAAGTTTAACTTAACTTTGTCCAGTTGTTATGAGAAGGAAATGAAAATCTGAAGACTTTAAGATGAAGATGATAATAGGTGAATTTTTAAAATTTTACTACAGCTTTAGCTCATTTAGCTCATATGAGCTAAACTGTAAACAGATTTAGTGCTTTGTTGACTTTGAAATGTGACTGGGCATCTCTTTGATCTTGTGTTTGAAATAACACGTCCTTTGTTCTGAATTATGGACATTTGTTAATGCTTTAGTTGTGTATGCCAAAATAGCAACGTTCCTTCAATTATACTGTACAAATACACATATTACCCGGTAGATCTTATATATTGCCACTGAAGACAGACCTCTATCATCTTTACCATTAGAATTGGTATGTCTTCCCTTGGAAGCGGAAGACCTCAATACAGATGCAAACATGCAAAATCTGACAAATATTTAAAAAGAACATTTATTCCAAATTAAACATATTAGATTTTGTAACAAAATCCATTTCTCTTGAAAAACTGAAAGCAATTGATATAATCATATTTGTGGATTTATGTCTGTTTCTCAAATCAAAATTTAAATATGATATATTTAAAATCATCTTCTTGAATTGAGACTTGATTCAGTTGATTGCTTCAATTTCATTCTGCTGTTTATTCTTTGTCATCTCCCAAAAGAGGCTCTTCTGGCAAATCATGATCATGCTTGGCATCAAATTTCAGTACTCAGATGACAGTCACACCTATCAAAAGAAATTGATTTTTTTTAAAGTACATCTTTTAAGATAAGATAAACCATCAAACTTAGTTAAAAGATACTGTCACTTTTCTGCATGTGTATTATTTGTAAAACTACACTATAATCATTTATAAATTTAGATTTACAGGCAGTCATTTGAGGATGTAATAAAATAACATATTAGTTTTTCATGATTTCAAATAAAGGGTATGTACATTACTTGTTCATGTCAAAATTTATTAGGAATGGTAATGGTTAACAGTTGTTAACCGACTAATCAGTCAGAAAGATGGTATCTGGTTATGATTTTTTATGTGTCAGGATAAGGCCATTCGTAAAGGTGTTACAGCACATTAGGAACAATGCACTAATGAAGTGACAAAACAGCATCGCATAAGGAACAATGAGCTAGCGCAAAGTAACAATGCGGCTCTAGCTCATTTAAAACACCATGCTACTAAGTTTATGACAGCATGCTAACTGTTTAAGACACTTACATGCTAGCGTGAAGTAAAAATGGGCTATCACGCTTATGACAATGGGCTAGTGTGTTAATGACAACACGGTGACAATGTACTTAGTGCGTTTGTAACAATGTTTCAGCAGGCTGTTTACACTACGCCATCAAGCTTACACATAATAGATTGTGTAAAGTTGTATTAGGCCATTCCAAGCTTTTTCTCTGTTTAGCTTTCACCCATCTTTCAAAAACCTACCTACCTATTCGCAAAAAAAAAAAAAACACACACACAAGCCAAAACATAAAACACAGGGTTAAAAGTAAAAAACATGATGTCCTTCCAATGATTTGATCTAACTAAACTGCTTTAATAGAAGAAATGTCTATTCTTATTTCTTAAGCAAAAACAAGGGCTTAAATGCTTACAATACACCCAATATAACTTACTGTACAGAATTATTTGGAGAAATTGACAAAATTGAACAATTTTGCCTTTTTAACCAATTTCAGGACTCCTGATGTTGTGTTTTTTCTTACATGGGGTGTTAAAAACCAAGGCGCACAGAGGACGCTAAACATAGAAAAAACTTGGCATGGCCTTAGCATGGCAGCATGTTGAGCGTCAGCACAACTGCATGTTGTTTTAAGTTGCCTTAGCCTTGAGAACACTGTGTTAGCACATTGTTCCTAACATGCTCTTATACTTTATGCACAAGTTGCCTTATCAGGACACCATTTAGTTTTCCATATATTTTAAAAAGACAGGGAATAAAATTCAATTTTCGATAAGCTTCTATTCATTGTAAGTGTTTGCCTAAGCGTTTTTACTATATAACCCAAATACATCATTGTCTGTTATGGTAGCCTAGTGGTAGGGCAATTGCTATGTATAATCATGAAGCCGGACTTGATTTTAATTCACTGCATCAAACCTATGACAAAAACATGTACTCAGTAATGTTCCTTAACCATGCACCCAACATTTGAAGTGAATGAGACCCTAAAAACCTCACAGTAGATGTTAGGATAATGACCCTGAGTTCCAAGTAAAGGTTCAAATGAAGCTATTCAGTGAATTCACAAGTATATATTAACATCTCTAAATGAGTGAATGAGTGAGATTCTCATGATAACATTATCAATCAAAGTATCAAAGAGAAGCTGATCCTTACGTCGCAAGTTCCAGTCCCACTGCTAAATGCTTGAGACAGGTTACTCCAAAGAGACTGTATAAACCGAGATTCTGTGTCACAGTAGGTGTGTAGGTGTTGGCACGAAAAGAATCCCTTACTTCTCAAAGGCAATAAGTGCTGAGTACAAGTCTATATTTGCAGCGTACTTTTATTCCCAAGTGGTGGCATCATAAAATGACTGAAAAAACATTTGTTGATAGACAAATTAACAAACAAACCATTTCTGCAGTCTTATCACAGAAAAAAAGCAAACTCTACTATTACATTTTTTTTTTTACAAATTTCTTTTGCAATTTAACTAAGAAACATACATATGACATGATAAAATATTGATTAAATTAACTGAGCAATATGTGTTCAATTTTTTTGTCAATAAATTATGATACTAAATTTTTTTTCTGCAGTAACTTTGGACCCACAGTGCTTAGCTTCTTTGAGCTACATTCAAGCTTTAAAGTGGTATTGTAGGCCAAACTTACACTACGACATCATGTAACTTTAGAGTCTAGTGCCCTGTTCAGAAGGAGAGTTAAATTCGCAGTAAATTATCGCGAAGTAAACTAATGCGAATCAACTAATGCGAATCAAACTGTGTTCACATGATAGCTAATTATAATGCAAAGTAACCAAATGCGAATAAAAATTTTACTTTGACAGTCAGGTTTCAGTTAGGTTATTATGACATCATTTACAAATCATGTTACCTTAGGCATAAACAGATGTATTTGACATAATGTCACAGTGTCTGTATACACATTTTAGTGATTATCACTATTTTCCTTAGTTTTTCACTCAGAAATAGCACAAGTACTTAAAGCTGTTCACAAGGAGCTAATGCAAAGTAATCTAATGCGCAGTAAATTAATTCGAATTAAACTAATTTGTGGACTTATTTGTGCAAAGTAATTTAATGCGCAGTAAATTAATTCGAATTAAACTAATTTGAATTGAACTTTCCATGTGAACAGGGCATCGATGCACCATATGCAGGGTTGCAAATAACCACTCGCCCACTTGCAAATGCTAGTAATTTTTGCTGTGGGCGACTATTTCTTAAAGATCCATTTGCCCACATGGCGAGTAAGACCTTAATCGGCAAATATCCGGAACACGGCCGACTTCGGTTTCACTTTTATAAAATGAACTTTCGTTTTCACTGTTTCCTTTTAAAACAAACATTTAAAATACTCCGATTGATTTCGAATATGTGTCAATGTTATTCATCGGCAATCGGAACATGTGGAAATTCATACAAGGGGCATCAAATCTGGGGGAAAAACGTAAGACGGAAAGAAAAGACTACTTTTTAGAATATGATATGTAAAGAGCCAGAAGTTTTTCACTGAAATGAATGGAAAATCGGCCTTGGTTAAGAATTTGAATAAAATAAAGAAAACAATACATTTTTCTTTCTTCTTTTATTTTTAATATTTTCGTAATTTTGAGTATCAGTGGGTCCCTAAAAATTATTGTGGGCTAGTAACATTTGGAAAGTTGGGGGCCCACATGGCCCCTGGGTTTGAAAATGTTATCTGCAACCCTGATATGTCTAGTGCGGTTTGACAAGCCCGATCTAAATTAAAACTGAATAAGTATCTGCCCTTATTGTACCCTAACAATTAACATCAAACCCGTCAACATATTATTAGTTGAAGAACATTTTGTTTTGAAAGCAAGTCTTGTTGAAATTACAGGCTCACACATATTTAAATAAAATTTAAAGCTGTGGGGATTTTAAAAGGCTAACCGAGAGCGTCTGAACTGTAAAACAATTAATATATCGCTGTGTCTGTGTATTTCTAAAAATATCGACAGCTGATAAATGCTCTAAGCTGCCATAGTATAAATGTAAATTTTAGGTAAAAAAATTCTAACCTTCGAATTCATTCCCATGGTCCACGCCAATCATACATTAAAATGTCACCGTCAGCTCTTTAATCACTCGATACAATTACCATTAGGAACTCCGAAACAAGAGTAAACAATGGTAAAGAGTGTTCATCATTGTTTGTTACTGTGACAGTCGGAATTTCCTCGTAAACAATTCACACACGAATATATAAATCGGATAATTTTGCTTAGAATAATGCTCCAGAGGATTGATAAAGTTCTTCGTAGCTGCAGGTTAAATGTCCGTGCATGTATACATACGGCTTGTATGGTGAGAAAATCCTCAACTTCACTTTGTAAACATGATCAACATGTGTCCGATTCCGGTTTGCCGATTTAGTTGGGACACACTAAAAACCGGATGTACTAAAGACCTAATATTACCTGATGTTTTTATTTTAAATTAAATGATAATATTGAGTACTTAAAATGACTTATTTAAAAGACTTTTTACGATGATGCATTATGCTATACAAAAATTCATTTCTTTGGAATATTACTGACAATTTTCAATCGGGTCAAATCAGGATTTTAGTATATCAAGTCTTTAGTACGTTCCCGTTTCCCACAATGCCGCGCGTTGTTTACATCTAAACTAATGCAGAAAAAAAAAACCATTTTGATTTCACCTTTTGTTGTGTACATACATCACATTTTAAATTACTTGCATAAAAAGGAAACAGAGAAACACCGATTCAAAACTATATCTTACTGATTCATCAACTAAAACTGTGTGCAAGTGGCACATTAGAGGCTTGGCTGGCTAAGTAGCTAGACAACTTGTCCCTGTAAGGTTTCCCACATATTTGTTTTATAAAAAACAAATATAGTTTGGAGTTTGTTTATCTTAATACCAAATGACAGGGTTTAATCAATTCGAAATGATTTCAGTTAAACTTTTTCATAATATAACTGTTATACCATTAATATTTTTAGCTCTCAGAAAAAAGCGTTTATGATCTATTAATCCCTAATTAGGCCTGTAGGGGCCAGCCCCTTTTACTTAATCTTATATGAAAGCTCTCATAATTACGCACAACTTTTATTGTATATTTCTTGCCAAATTATTCTCGGTGCAAAAGTTATTACACGTTTTGACCGGAAGTGACGTCATTTGACGACATTTGACTATTCTGGCATTATTTCAGGCTGACATCAAAGTCAGTAAGTCAGATAAAAATTGAAAAACTCAAATTTAATCGTTTTATTCGATTTTATTTGATTTAAAAGAAAAACTTTGTTTTTTCGACTACTTCCGGTTTTTACCGGAAGTACTTCTAATGGATGCTTTTTGTTGAAGATTGTGAATAAAAGTATAAGTTCTATTTGCCTTTAATCAAACCCGTTAAATTTTACAAAAAATCTTAAAGTTAAACATCACTTCTTGTGTCGACCGGAAGTGACGGATGCGAAATCAAAAGACGTCATGCATAACTCAAAAAGATGTTTTATAATCCCTGAAAATATCGTGATTCAATCTTGAGTGGTTTACAAGAAGATGCTTGGACAAAATGACAATTTAAAAAAAGAAAATCGGACAAAAAACGCGACCGGAAGTGATTTTTAAAAAAATGAAAAAAAGGTCTGGAGATATTACAACAATGCATCATTCCTGAAAAAATCTTTGAAATCGGTTTAGTACTTTACGAGAAATCACGTGTACTATGAAAAGGGAAAAATAATAATAATAGGAAACATAAGAAAAACAGTAAGGTCTTCCGAAGGAAGTCGGAAGACCTTAATAATAATAATAATAATAATTAAGAAATAAATAACAAGTTTATAAACTTCAATGGGAATTGAAGTGGGTCGGTCTAGTGATCAAATCCTGTGAAGGCCGAAGGCCTTCTCAGAAGATTTGATCACGTACCGACCCACTTCAATTCCCATTGAAGTTTATAAACTTGTTATTTATTACTTATATATACATTTGAGACAGACAATTGAATATTTTCGAATTTAATTATTGCACTAACCGTCCGTCGTAGATTTTGAAAAATGACGCAAGGTGTAAATCGGCTTGCATGGCGGTTACGCTTCGAATTCATTAGGCTAAGGAATCTATTTCGAAGAGAATATTTCGTGAAAGGCTAGGCCTACTTGTGATCAGTAATAGTGAACAGATTGTTGTCTGGGAATATTTTTATTCGTGAAAATTGATAATCGATGCTGAAAAGACACAAGAAACACGTCCGAAGTTTGATGATAAAAAGTTGGAGGAATTTCGGTCGCTGGAAAGGGATGGGTGGATCCGATGGATTGAGACACTTGTCCGAGCCAGTTAATTTGCAATTTGATCAAAAACATTCTACGATTTCAGTAACTAAAGGCATACTTATTGTAAAACACTGATAAACACTGAGACACTGGCGACAACTTTACCATGTTTACTACGAAAACACCGAGGTGTTTGACAGCTGTTCATGGCATGATTGCAATGATATTTTCCAACAGATTTACACATTTATCGTGAGTAGAATTTTAAGATAAAATATTAGTTTATCATGAAAATTTAACAAAAGGTCTACCCAAAAAATAAGGATGAACGTTAGAGACTGTGCAGCTGACAAAAGTGAAAAAAAAATGTAAACAAAGCTAGGCCCCTAACGTGTTAATTTTCTCTATGTTCACAGGTTGAATCGATAGCCAACAATCTGAAATACTTATTTACAATGTATTTATCATTTTACGTGCTTATTTTGTTCATTTTTGTACATGAAAAGCAAGTAGAGCAGGTCATTTTATAATTTATGTACCGGTAGATATTATTGCGCCGTGTGATTAGGTCACGTATTGACCTCTGACAAACTTCATACAGAATTGAAGATATTTTCTCTCTGTATGTTTATATAATAGAGAGATACCACAAATGTATATATTAATAATAATAAATAATTAATAAATAAAATAAAACTAAAAACATTTCCAGATTAGGAAAATCCATCTGCAGGTCATTTAAAAGTGATAACTAAAGTATCGACTTGTTTATTTCCACCGGTCACTATTCATGAATTAACATGACATACACAGAGAGCCCATCGTACCCATTTATCAATGTGTTCTTAAATATCAGTTTTGTCTGAACATAATTAAGTAGGAAATTCATTCGTACATTAATTAAAAAAGTAAAAACAAAAATTTACAACAATTTTTTATCTTTTAAATCTATTTGGCCATCATTTTTATGTATAAGTTGTGGCGCATAAGTATCAGTAGGAATAAAATGACTTAAAATGATAATTTGTTTCAATTCTCTCATAACTCCAATGATAGAGATGATTAAAAGCGCATAAGTACGATTTAAAAGCATAGGAAATAGTTTAGAATTTCGTAAAATGCACTGATATAAACATGCCAGTATGTTTAATTTTTTAATTTTTAGATGCATTTCTTTAGTTTTAAATGTTAAATCCTTTCTGATAAAAATCTGAGTTAGCGATAAGGCAATTCACATCTTGGCCTAGACTTTTTTCTATTAACACAATCTGATAAATGGTCCATCCATAAACATGATGAAAATTTTTTAAAAAGTATACTTACCCTCGCTTTTAATCACCTTTTGTTTTGGTTTCTTTTTGAAAATTTTTTTAAACATGTCTGAAAATAAGGGTTAAAAGTGAATCAAATTCTTTCAATTTCAAAATAACTTTTCGCGATATATAATAGTGCAGGGTTTTTTTAACAAACAAAAACGCATATACAAATAAGATGATAAGATATTACAAGTTGTACTTACCAAAATTGTATATAACTTCTGTCTACGTCCGTTAAAAAGAGTTTCGTTCAAGGTAAGCTTTAAGTCATAGATAAACTCCTGAATCCCAATCTTTTACATAATCTGACAGCGAATTACGATATAGGGTAAAGTTTTCAAAAGACTGCGTGATATCTCAATAGGGTATTTACAATTTAAAGTGCATTGAAGTTGTTTAATATGGAACAGTCTCTCTATGGCCGTTTTGCGGCCTACTATGACTTCAAATTTCAGATAGCATATTCTCTTAAAATTGCATGAATCAGTAGGCTTATGTTCCAATTTAACGACATTGGATCCTGATATTTAAAGTCTTAAACTTTTTTGTCAAGAACATTATTACCGGCACATTCTAAAGAATGAATTTGTATATTGTTGTTACTTATGTCCGTCCGTCCGTCTGTCTGTCACACTTTTCTTCCCTTAACTCCTCCTACATTTTACACAGTAGCCTAATCATCTTTTAAGAGATGGTTGGTGGTATGCAGAAATGCCCCTCTTCCCCGAACTCCTCCTATATTTTACTCAGAAGCCTAATCATCTTTTAAGAGATGGTTGGTGGTGAAGTGTAGATATGCAGTAAGGTGTCGGAATTTACATTATGCCCCGGGGTTCAGACAGGGGTCGAAAAATGACTTTTTATGCAAAAATCCCCATCTTCCCTGATCTCGTCCTACATTTTATTAAGTAGCCTAATCATCTTTTTAGATATTGTTGGTGATGTCATATAGATGTGCAGTAAGGTTTCGGAATTTTTATTTTGGGAGGGTGGGAGGGGGGGGGGTCCGTCAATTGGTTCGTTGG
>PRKT01000140.1:176272-211349 GCA_003671525.1 Saccostrea glomerata
GGGGGGGGTTCATATGGGGGGTTGAAAAATGATGGGTTTTTTTTTACGCAAACGTCTTCCCTGAACTCCTCCTTCATTTTACACAGTAGCCTAATCATCTTTTAAGAGATGGTTGGTGGTATGCAGAAATTTAAGGCCCCTCTTCCCCGATTTCCTGCTATATTTTACTCAGTAGCCTAATCTTCTTTTAAGATTGATTAATAGATTGTATACTGTTTAACGTCCCTCTCCAGAATATTTCACTGATATGGAGACGTCACCATTGCCGGTGAAGGGCTGCAAATTTAGGCCTATGCTCGGCACTTTCGGCCTTTGAGCAGGGAGGTATCTTTATCGTGCCACACCTGCAGTGACACAGGGCCTCGGTTTATACTGTCTCATTCGAAGAACCGCCCCATTTAGTCGCCTTTTACGACAAGCAAGGGGGTACTGAGGACTTATTCTAACCCGGATCCCCAGGGGGCTCTTTTTTTAAGAGATGGTTGGTGGTGTAGTGTGGATATGCAGTAAGGTGTTTCATCTTACCCTGGGGGTACAATTGGGGGGTCGAAAAATGACGGATTTTATGCAAAAATTTTGCTAAGTAGCCTAATCATCTTTTTAAACATGGTTTGTGGTGTCATATAGATGTGCAGTAAAGTTTCGGAATTTTTATTTTGGCCGGGTGGAGGCTGTCAATTGGGGGTCGAAAAAGAATGTTTTTTATGCAAAAAGGCCCCTCTTCCCCGAAATCCTCCTACATTTTACTCAGTAGCCAAATCATCTTTTAAGAGATTGTTGATGGTGTAGTGTAGATGTGCAGCAAGGTTTTGGAATTTTTAAATTTTGGCCCGGGTGGGGGGGGGGGAAATGATTTTTTTTTTTTAATGCAATAAGCCCCCTCTTCCCTGAACTCCTCCTATATTTACTCAGTAGGCTAATCATCTTTTAAGATATGATTTGTGGTGTAGTGTAGATCTGCAGTAAGGTGTCGGAATTTTCATTTTATCCTGGGTGTCAATTAGGGGTTCAAATGGGGGGTCAAAAAACGATGTTTTTTTTTTATACAAAAAGCCCCGTCTTCTCTGAACTCTTCCTTCATTTCACACAGTAGCCTAATCATCTTTTAAGAGATGGTTGGTGGTATGCAAAAAAGCCCCTTTCCCCCGAACTCCTCCTATATTAACTCAGTAGCCTAATCATCTTTTAAGAGATGGTTGATGGTGTAGTATAGATCTGCAGTAAGGTGTCGGAATTTTCATTTTATCCCGGGGGTCAATTACGGGTCAAAAATGACTTATTTTATGCAAAAAGCCCCATCTTCCCTTTAATCCTCCTACATTTTACTCAGTAGCCTAATCGTCTTTTTAGAGATTGGTGGTGGTGTCATATAGATGTGCAGTAAGGTTTAAGAATTTCCATTTTGGGCCGGGGGGGGGGTTAAATGGGGGTCGAATAAGAACGTTTTTTATGCAAAAAGGCCAATCTTCCCCGAGCTCCTCCTCCATTTTACTTAGTAAACCTAATCTTCTTTCGGGAGATGGTTGGTTGTGTCATGTAGATGTGCAGTAAGGTTTTAGAATTCGAAAAATGACTTTTTTTATGCAAAAAGTCTAGTCTTTCCTGAACTCCTCCTATATTTTACTAAGTGGCCTAATCATCTTTTAAGAGATGGTTGGTGGTGTCATGTAGATGTGCAGTAAGTTTTTTGAATTTTCATTTTGGCCCGATGGGTCAAATGGGGGTCGAAATTTGTTTTGTTTTTTTTTAAATATTCGATATATTTAATCACCCTGCTTCCAAGAACTTTCCTAATAATTTATGCAGTAGCCTTTAATCATGATCCTTTGGTTAATGGATGGTTTGTTTTGTGTATGTGTAAAATGGTTTCAAAATTTGCATTTCCTGTGGATGGCAAAAAGGGGAAGAAAAAATAGCCCGTTCCTAACCCAGGGGTAATGATTTGTACAAACTTGAATCTACACCTCTTGAGAATGTTTCCATATTAATCATGTTCTTGTTGTTCTTGAAAAGAAGAATTTTGAAGATTTGTTTCCTTTTATTCCTATATAAAACTTTGATCCCCACTAGTGGCCTGACCCTAGCCTCTGAGGTCATCATTCAAAAAACTAGAAATATGTCTTTAAGACATCAATGTCCTGCCGAATGTATATTACTAATGCTACATGAAAATGTGTATTAATGTTTAAAGTTTGATGAAACTATCTTGAACAGTTTCTTAAGAATGAAACTAAAATCTAAATAAATAGGATATAGATAATAAATACTTACCAAATTATGTATAAGTGCATGCTAAACATAAATATATCTATAATTATTTCTTTAAAACTAAGCAAAATACAAATTAAAGAGGAGGGAGGTCAAGGTCACAGGAATGTGCAAGGTGAAGTTTTTAATGGAGTTGAATAGCTCTCACTCATATATATCAGCATAAAAGGTTTGATAAAAATATCTTGAATGATTTAATGAAACTGAGCTTAACACTTTTTTTTAAGAAAAGAAATGTCAAAGTAAAGGTTGAGGTCAAAATATTGTTACAGTTGAAAAGCTTATATCAGTATGAATTTACTATTAGCACAAGAAGTTTGATAAAAAAAATAATTAAAGGTTTATTTAAAACTTAGATAAACACTATTTTTAAAAAAGTGAGGCCAAGGTCAAAGGAAAAGTCAATGTCAAATAAAGTGTATGCATTCATAGCTCTCAACAGTAAATATCAGCATATGCAGTTTGATAAATATATCTTGCATTGTTTATTCAAAACTTATCTAGACATAAATTTTAGAAAAGTGAGGTCAAGGTCACAGGAAAGATCAAGGTAAAAAAGATTGAAGCATTGTAAAACTTACATCAGTATGTATCATCATGAAATTGTGAAGTTTCATTACACAACTTGAAGGATTTCTAAATTAAGCTAAACACCAATTAAAAGAAAAATAAGTGAAGGTCAAGGGAAAAGTCAGGCTAAAAACATGTTGCTGCAGTTGGATGGTTTACATCAGTATGTATCAACATAAGACGCTTTATTAGACTATCTTGAATAGAATCTTTTAAATTGAGATAAACACTAGTTTAAAAAAAGCGAGGTTAAGGTCAAAAGAAAGGTCAACTGTCAAGGTCAAAAAATGTTGATGCAGTTGCAGAGTTCTCCTTAATATCTATCAGCATATGAAGTTTGATAAAAATATCTAGAATAGTTTCTTTGAGTCCGATGGAAAGACATATGGAAGGGTGGAGGACGGACATGACAAATACTATACATGTTTTCCTTATCATGGCATGGCATAAAAAACTTGAATCTACTTTATATGAGGATGTTTCCATATTAAGATTATACAAGCAAATTCAAAGAATTGTGGTACTCTGTTTTCCGTGTTTTAATGAATGGCAGATTGTGTGTCAAATATGCACCCCTATCATATGTCAATATTTGAAAATTAGGTAAAACATCAAGGTCAGAGGGGAAAAAATATAGCTGCTGCATGCTCGGAAACATAATATTTATCACCATTGTGTAGATGGCACTTTCTATGTTCAGCGAAAAATGTTTGGACTATGTTTAAATTGGCAATTATAACTATTGCCCTGGTATCGATGATTTCAGCTTGAGTTGCCCTTGTAGTGATGGTTCCCGTAATTCGACTGTAAATGCTTTTGCTGGTTGTAGTTGAATCTGTTTTGATATTTATTCGCATGTCCTTTAGAGATGTTGCTTATTTTTTAATGCGGTGTGTATTGCTCTCTTCATGTTGGACGCTAGTATGGATGTTCCTTTTGGATACAGGTGAAATTTGTCATTGGGATTCAGTTACTGGATTGTAGGTAGATATCCGTGTCACATGTTTTTGCTTTATGATTCCATCCAGAATCTCATAGTTTACATGTACTTTGTGCAAGGAGTTGTCTTCTCTTGGAGTGGCTAGAGATATGATGGTGTTGCATTTCCGACTATTTCACCTAAATCTATACCAAAACTTGTACTTACCTAGTGTGTCTTAGGTCCTGTCAACTTCATAAAATATAATCCAAATAAAACACAAAATGAAATAATTCCTACAGATATACATGCACTGATGTGTATAAACCACACTGCACGTGCAATGCAATCTAAAAAATGATAAAAGGGTTAACTAGTACTTAAGTTTGGACGTGATGCAAGCCCAATGTGATGCAGGTGTTCAGATACATGTACATGTATAGTTCAAGAACAAATTTAAAATTATCATTTACAAAAGATGTTTTATCTTAACTTTGCAATCTAGGCCCTTTTCCAAAAACAGGCAGATAGAGTGTGTTTGTTTGTGTGTGTGTTGATGGAAGAGGGGTGGGGTGACTAAATCAATTGGGTATGTGGCAGCTTTCGAGGAGTTTCTGCCCAACCAAATATAAAAAAGTTTGCACATTTTGAAAAATTCTTCAAAAACGCTTTACATTAATTTGAATAATATTATTTGTTGTTGATCTATATTAGAAAATAAATTTAGAAAGTTCCAATTATGGGTCAAAAATTTATATCCCCCCTTTTATCAAACCTAATTTACATCATTAATTAAATTCTGTTGTTTAATTTCAGATTGTAAATGAATTAAAAATATAAAATACCTATAAGAAGCTCATAGGTCGCCTGGTCACCTGATTATATTATGCTCGATTTGATGAATACATGTATTATGTGAATTTTTGAATTATATTGACTTTTTTCCTTGTTAAAGCCCAATTTGAAGGAGTGTGCATTTCGAAGCAAACACCTTAGTGCGGGTATTATTGTCTCATAAAAATTACATCTTCGACGTTTTTTCTCCAATATTTTTATCTAATTAAAGCTTATATAAAAAGGACACTTTCAAGTTGTAACTAAGAAAAAGTTTCAAATTGCTTGGCATAATCATTTATTTGACCTTGCTGCACTAATAAAATGTGACTTTTCTGGCTTTGAAAATTTAATTAGCAAGAAAATTATTTCAAAGTCTTAAACTTTTTCTAAGTTTAAGCAAATAGATAAAAATTATCTTACATGTATATATTTAGAAAAGAACATCAAAAGTGGGAGTATATGATGTTAATTTTCAAAAATTTCTACAAAAGTGTAAATTTTATGTTAAATTCGCTAATTTTTTCCCCCTGATTTTCAGAATATATTTATTATATTTGTCACACGTCGTTGAAAAAATTTATTAGAAATAGTTTAATAGATATTTTAGAACCAGCATAACACATTTCACTGCGAAAATTAGCTTTGTGTGCAACCATAAAATATAAAGTACTGTTATAGTTCAATAGTGAAAACTGATCATTTTCTTCTAAAAAAAAAACCTTCCGCGACATAATATAGTGCCTAGATTTATGTAATGGAATTTAATCGCAGTTTTTTTTTCATTGAATATAGTTCTATTTGCGTCGTAGAATCCGGGTTAAATAAAAAAAAATGATGCAGAATTCTATAAATAAAGGACCAGACCAAAATGCACTCAAAAGCTCAGGATCGAACGTTTTTAATGATAAATATTGATTGGTTAATGAAACAGTAGTATTTGTGTTGATATAGGATCACAAAATAATGTACAGTGTACTATCAGTCCGTACTAGCATTCGAGTAATAGGAAAACTTAATAGGGTGGCTGTGTTAGAAAACTCATACGCCTGTTATAACCACCTTCAACCAACACCAAAATTAGCAAGTAAACCTCTTATAAATATAAAAAGTGACTACTGAATAATGAATTTGGTTAAAGGTGGTTATGACATGTAAATAAAAACTTTTCCCTTCATTTTTACGATATTTGCAGGAAAAGAAAACTACACACAATGAAGAATATCGACTTATGTAGATTAATTATTTCTTTTATAATTAACTTTTGGTTAAAGTACAATTTTCTGTTGATTTACTAAGAATTAATATAAGCCATGCATGTTAAATAAAAAAATGTCAACTTTTAAATCAAAAAATCTAAAATCAAAGGACTGTGAAGACTGGATGTCATTAAAGTACACGTGGAGGTCTCGTTAAATGTCTGCGATTCATGTGACCTATGGGTGTCTTAAATGTACTTCATAAAACTTAATTCATATAACAAGTGTGAAACAACAGGATTTCATTAATTAAGTAAGATAGATTTCGATAAAATTTTTGCCATAATTGGAATTTTTTAAATTTATCTTCTCAACAACAAATAATATTCTTTGAGTACAAAGCGTTTTTGCATGATGAATTTGAATAAATGTTTTAAGTATTTGGTCAATCAAAAAATCCTTGTACATCCAACCCAATCAATTTTGTTACGCCCCCCCTACACACACACACACACACACACACACACACACCCTCCCTCTCTCACACCCTCACCCTCACTCACACATCCTCACACACACACATACACATACACTCACGTTTTTTGAAATAGGCCTAGATGGAAAAGTTATGTTAAAACATCGTTTGTTTTAATAATTCAAAATTTCTTCTTATACTATACATGTATGTGAAGATTTTTTAAAAAAAATTTCTACATCGTATTGGGTTAATCATCCATTATCATTTTTAGATACATGTAGCACCACTCAGCACTGTAGCAACCACTCATGATATTGCATTACTAGTTGACATTCCTAACCGCTTAATGATAAAATTATTTCATTTAACGGTGATTTAGCATTAGCGGTTGAGAAATTTAAGAAATAAGAAAATTAGCGGCCAAGGGGTGGATCTAAAATAAATTACGATAAAGGATTAGTTTACAAGCATTAAATCCTTGTTGAATTTTCTACATAAAAACACACATAAGATACAAAAATAAAATTACTAAACTAATTGTTGTTCTGAGTAAAACAAAATTAAAATTTTTTACAGCAGAGAGCAGAAAACATTCGACTTGCAAGTGCTTACAATGTATTCAAACGTTAAAAACTCTGATTATCAAGTGATATTAAAAACAACTTTCAATTTGTTTTTGGATTTTCTTGGAAACTGTGTTTTAAAATCACATACTACATGTATTAAGAGTGCAGAGTTTAGATATCAGTAAAGAAATAGTTTTTTTATAAAACTTCAATTTGAAAGGCGTTATTCAAGAATTTGAAGTCAATTTATATTTTCCCAAACAATCAATAGTAATGTTTCAAAATTTTAGGTGGACAATTAAGCAAGTAAATCTGTTCAGGAATCTTAACGGAATTAACAAACAGTATTTAAGATCAAAAGTCAACAAAACAATACAAAAAAGGAACAGAAAATCAGAGGTGGGATCAGGTGCCACGGAGCAGTGAACATTTAATATGACATTTAAAAAAAATCTGTTTATCTATATTTATTGTATATTAAGTCTCAAAAGTCTTCCCATTTCTGAAGAATGAAAAACAGCTTAATTAAATTATTCCTCTCTGGATGAATTGAGAGTAAAAAATATTTCTTTGATACAAGATGATTATGTTGTACTCTTTTCAACAGACTGATTTACCATTGATGTAAAGATATCATTTCCACAAAATGTTTAAATCAATAATGCAAACCACAACTGCTTTTTGCCTTCCAAACAATTATCGTCGGGTACTTAACGCTGATACAACACCTGAGCAATATTATTCAAAATACGAGGGGCATTTCAAAAGTTCTGGCAACTGTTTAAATTTAAGTTAAAAATTAACTGTTTTACGGAAATTATTGAGTTTGACATCATTGGGAAGATGAGAACATATTTTGACGTCAGGTTATAATTTTTTATGATGTAATAACTCCAAAAATGACGTCAGAGTATAGAATGCTTAGCATATTGAAAAGTCGCGTTTTAATCCACATGAGACGATCGTAAAAACGCTGCCAAACGCTTAATTGAAAAAAATATTTCAAAGAAAATATTAATTTGCAAAGGGATAGAGTAGGACTATGGTTCTGTGTATCAGCATTTCCATATCTCATTGTATGGTTTGTTTACTAGCGCAGTTTATGTCCGGTTATGCTATTATCGACATTCATTTAAGATTTTTAATAACATGATACGGCTGGATTTCCGGTCTTTTACATAGCTCTCACTTGTATGAAATAAAACATGTTCTGTATAAAACTTGTGTATATTAAGGCTGTTTTCAACAAATATATTTTGAGCGACAGGGGACTCTTTCCATTTACGAATAAAATGTACAAAAGTCTTGCCCCTGACTTGTTTCTGTTCGTATTTTTTCATATTAAATCAAAAGCGCCCAAAAACTCACTATTGATTGTGACTTTTGACTCCAAAAAAGGATTATAAGTTACAAAGACATGTAAAATCTTATATTTTTAAAATTTGCGAATATGTGGAGGTACGGATGAGTTACAACTTCGCCGGCGCCATTTCGGATTTTATGAGAAAATGTGTGGCACGCTAAACTTAACTTCTCTTGAGCCTTCATTGATCCCACAAATCTGGTTAAAAGTTGACATGACGAGGAAAAGTGTTAGCTATATATTTACACATGTCTAGTGAATCACTAACACAACAAATGTGCAAGACTGTATAACCTGATTTTGATTTACAGTTGAAGTCCAGTCCTTTATTAATTAAAAAAAATGAAAACAATCAATCTTAGCTTTCCTCCTTTGACTGCACTATGCAAGGCATTTTCTCCATTAATATCGATACTATCTAATAAAAGAGGATAAGTATCAACTTGCTACTTACACATTTCTAATTCGTCACATCGACTGCAGAGGTGCCAGACTGTTCTCCAAAAAGTTGTTTTGCTGTTGACATTTAAACCATTTTTTATCAGAAACGTTAATACATCAATATTTCCTCCCTCTGTTGCTACATGTAATAGATTTAGATCATTAACGGCCCTTACCTCTAATAATTGAGGGTAGGCTTTTACTAGATAAATGCACATGTCAATGTCTCCTTTCGCACATCATATGTGAAGAACTGTTGCACCATTGTTTGCTTTATTCAAAACATCAGAACCTTTCTCTACTAAATATTTGAACAGATCAACATGTCCTTTGTGCGCTGTGAAATGCAAAACAGTGTGGCCGTCTTTTGTTGTGATGTCCAGTAAATCTAGATAATTGTTTACTAAGAATTTACAAATATCTAGTTTACCCTTTAAACAACATAAATGCAGTACTGTTAAACCATCCTTATCTTTACTGTAAACACTGGGGCCTTGATCTACCAGAAACCTGAAAAGATGAACACTAGTATATAGCCGCAGAGTGCAAAATGGTTTTATCGAAATTGTCTTTCATACACAATAAATGAGGATAAGTATACTTCTCAAAAAAAGAAACGCATTGTAGAGGTTTAGTGACACATTGAACATAAAGCCTATTTAGTAAAATGATGTATTGATGATACAGAAATATGGTTAACAATAGGAATTCTATCTAAATGTCATCATTACTCAAAAGTTTTAAAATCCTAGACAGTTTAAGGTAATAAAAATCAATATCTGATATGCCCCCACAGACACAAATGATAGCCAAAAACCGCATCTAATGGACCCATGTGTGTGTAATAAAAACTGGATAGGAATTATCCCCCACCCCAAATGTAAAGCATTGGACAGCGGTTGCAGAGTCTGAGGATGCAATTGTCTTTGACATCTATCCATTTTGTCCAATGCTGCTCAATTGGGGTTAAATCTGGCGTTGTAGAAACAGGTTGTTGTTGCTTTGCACGAATGGGAGTGTCAAACGAGCCGTATGTTGCTGTGTATTGTCAGATTGATAGACTGATTGATTGTGTACTGTTTAACGTCCCTCTCCAGAATATTTCACTGATATGGAGACGTCACCATTGCCGGTGAAGGGCTGCAAATTTAGGCCTATGTTCGGCACCTACGGCCCTTGAGCAGGGAGGGATCTTTCTCGTGCCACACCTGCTGTGACACGGGGTCTTGGTTTATACGGTCTCATCCGAAGGACCGCCCCATTTAATCGCCTTTTACGACAAGCAAGGGGGCACTGAGGACCTATTCTAACCCGGATCCCCACTGGGCTTGTCAGATTGAACAACGGCTCTAGAATGCCGCAAAACTGAATAGGCATGTGCAGGTAGAACATCGTAAGAGTACCTTTTTCTATCAAAGTCCTTTGAATATGAACCAGATTAGCCTTACTTTTATCTAATACCATTTTCCATATCATTACACTACCAGCACCAACTTTTTTAACGTCCTGGAGGCAATTTTCTGTCTAACGTTCATTACAGTGGCTCAAACGTTATTGTTGATAAACCAATCGTGTAGAATCGTTCGTGTATCGTGAGTGATCGTTCGTGTAATGTGCGAGATCGTGCGTTTAGAATCGTGTAAATTTTTTATCGGAATGTTATTTGTAAAATAAGCATTTCCCTTGTTTGTTTTTCTTAATTTATTAATTAAAATCCAAATAAAATGAAAAAGCGCCATTTACATAATAGAATGCAGAACGAGCTAATTATCGCCCGTAAACAAGCAATATAGTAAGTCGTACAATATTAAGTTCTCGTCAAATAGCGCGATCAATATTGTGATTCTCTAACGCCTTTTTGAAAAATCTTATTTTAATTATTATTTACTTCTTATTGTGGTCAAGATAATCTTGAAATCAATTCATTGAAAATAAATATTTTTTTTTACAAAGAAATAAACATTTCTCAATGCTTACATAACTAGTTGGTCGACAAATATACATGGACACGGCATGATTTCGGAGTTTTGATTATCTGTGTTTATCTGTTGAGCTTATTTGTAATTAATTAGTTTTAAATTTCTGCAAATAAAAAAGTTGAATAATTGGCAAGTTTATCAGACATTGAATCAATGGAAACACAAGGATAAAATTTATAATTATAAAAGTCATTCCATTTTTGTTCAATCGTATCCCCCTTTCTGCATATCATGATATCCAATTCAATCAAATTATACGACCCACATACATGTACATCGTCTAATAGAACGAACAAAATCCGTTTTCTTTGATCGGAGAATTACCTTTAGATATAATTATTTTTAATCTAAAATATTAAGTCTTGCATAAATTTTGTTACAGAAATATCAATTTCCGTTTTTTTTCTTCAAAGTCTATGAAATAATATTGATAATTCTTTGAAATCTTAAACAAGTATTAAGCCGTATTTCGTTTTGAAAATATTGATTCCTAAATATTTTGAACTATTTTGAGTGAAGAAACGTGCGTTTGCGTTAACAATCGTGTAAGATCGTGTAATGTGTAGAATCGTGAACGTGAAAGATCGTTCGTGTAACAGGTTTAATCGTGCGGAATCGTTCGTGTAACGTGATCGTTCGTGTAAGTTGTTCCAGCCACTGTAGGAAGCCTTAGCACTCTTAGATTTAAAACAGGTTTACTGATAAATATTCTGGACTATTTACTCAACCAAAATTTTCAGAGTTGATCAGAGATCTTTGAAGTTGATATTCGGAGTGTCGTGGGGGTCAGAACAATGGCATGAATAATCCTCTTACGATAATTCATAGTCAACTGAAACAGTCTTGTTAGATGTTCTGTGCAGCTCAGGGATAGCTAATGCTGTAGATGACGTCAATGTGTTACATTCATGAAGTTACGTAATCCTCTGAAGTTATGCTGTGCTGCTGATGCTGTGCATGTGCATAACAATAAAACCTTTTGCAATTGTAGACTGTGGTATACCTGCTTCCAGTTGCCCATTTTCTTTTTTGTGCTATGCAACATTCAGATTCAGCAAATTTTGAAAGCGTCAATTTTCAGATAAAACCAAGTTAAAGGTATCGAGAACCCCCGCTTTTGATAGCCCTTTTGTGTCTTAAGTAATTGCATCAGAAACAACAAATTAAAATTAAGATAATATATTTTTAAGGAATTTTGCAAAACCGGGTCTTTTTGTCTGTGCGATTTGTAGAATTGCTGTAAAGTTGACAAATGCATTAAAAAATAATGCATTTTACTCGAATGCGTCGTATCCTTCTAAAAAAGAAATTATGAAGAAATTATTAAACATTTTTCAGGGTATTGTTCCTATTATGTGTTTCTTTTTTCTAAAGAGTATATTTATTAAGTATTTACACATCTCCAACTTTCCATTACTTCAACATAAATGCAAAACAGTTTCATTTCTTTGTGTTTTACTGGTGGCATCAAGACCTTTCTTTATTTGGGATTCGAAAAGCTGAATATTACCAACCCATGCCAATATAAGTAAAGCATTTAGACCTTGATCATCACATACATTTAGTAAATAAGAAAAGTTGTTAACTAAATACTCAGACATCTTATATTTCCCAACAGAACAACAGATATGCAAGACTGTTTTACCATTGTTTGTTTTAGTTGAAATTTGCAATCCCTTTTCTGAAATGTGTTCTTAACTTTTTCAAAGTGACTTAATTAATTTGGCATTTGCAGAAATATTTTAATTTCACAGTGTCACCGCTCAGATGATGTTCGCTCCACTCATTCTTTTGATAACATTTTTTTTTCGCTTTTGTGTTCGTTTCGATATACACTGAACCAAACTTCTAAGTGTTCACCTAACATTTTTGAAGTTTTAAAGAACAAATGCAAACAATAAATGATTTCTTTAATTCTTGGTTAATGATGCATATTTAAGTTCAATGTTGCGTAAATTTCATGTAAGTATCTCGTCAGAATTTTAAGCAAAGTGTCAAGGAAATGATGTACCCTCAAAATGAAAATTCACACACAAAAATCTAGATTGAGTAAGACCCATTACTCGCTCCAATTACTACAAGACAATCTTTATTGTTGGATACCATGTACCAACTGCCACACCTACACCTGCCACACCTACATGTACTGCATAGATCTTTCCAAACCATTGAGGTTGTGAGGAAAAAGGGGGGGGGGGGTTGACATTTCTTTTAAAATCCCAAATGTGTTCAATGGGATTCAGATCCGGGAATTTGACAGTGTATCGTCAAACAAATGTATTTTGGTCAATATCCTTGGGTGTTTAGCACGTAAGTGCGCCGCTTTAAGGATAATTCAGACTGCCTTAGCTGATATAAGATTGCCACGAGCACCGATTTCTTACCATTTTCGTACGATTGAAATGGTTTGTTTCCATGTTTCTAAGATTTTTTCAGGACACTTTAACACTCTTTTAACATGGTGTGACGCGAAATTTTCTAATCAGAAGAAAATAAGGTCACCTCCGGTTTGGTTAAATTTTGTCAAAAACTTTCAAATTGTGATAAATTAGTGATGAAAAATGAGCACAGTCTGAAGAAAAATATTTTTAAATGAGTTTTGATACTGTTTGATAATTTTTAAAAGTAATATTAAGTACAATTAAGCACTTAAATAAAAGTGAGTAAAACGTGGTGCAAAGATGGTCCAGATATCAACATTCCAACGGCTCCACCTTCTATCTCAATGATCATTTTGTCAATGTTTTATGTTTTTTAGTGAAACAAGTCTTTAAAATTTGAAAATGATCACAAAAAGATGCTTATTACACAAAACACGTGCCACAAAGTACAGATTTATTGTTTTTAAGCTTCGTCACGGAACATTGGTTTTCATCGGTGATATTGAATTTTCTTTCTACAATTGTTGAGGATACTCATTGTTGAAAACATTTGAAAATATCTTACCATTCTATAAAGTAGTTTTTAAATAAACTAAAGACATTTATTAAAGTGAACACTTAGAAGTTTTGTTAAGTGTATACCATACTATATTCTTGATTAACAAATATTCGTTTCGATATGTACCATTATATAAATGGTGCCTGTTTTGTAGGGTAACATTTGAAATTGACACCCCAAGGAAAACCATTGTCAACCGACGCGTCAGCGGAGGTTGACAATGGTTTTCCGAGGGGTGTCAATTTCAAATGTTACCCTACAAAACAGGCACCATTTATTTTATTATACTGAATGTCTTATTGATTCTGGACCTCAGCAAAAAAACCGTCGATCGTCTTTACGTTCATGTATAGAAAGCTTTCACACTCACCGGTTCACTAATCTCCCTATTGTTTGTTTGATACTCGAATTAGAGTCATTTATCATATAAAATTTCGTTATTTCTGGCTCGCAAGCATGTTTCCTACACTCGCAAGCATGTATCGTCTGTCGTTTTGTTGTTTTCAAGTAAGCCATATCGGATGCAAGCTTTTATTGACGTCAAGTTAATTCCGGTTCTTTCAAACGCGCAACTGACGTTTTGAGAATTCTACGGTGAACCGTACGCGCATAATTTCCACGCATGTGGCATTACCGTTGTGTTACCCGTTGTCACGTGTGTTGCTAAGGCTCAGGGTAATCGAACGGATTGTTAACTGCGCCTAAACCAATCAGATTTTAGTATTTAACATGAAAGTATAATAAACTATATTCTTGATTTACAAATATTTACTACCGATGAATTTATGTTGGTTATAATTTTTTTTACATGTATAAAAATTAATGAATGTGTTGGTTTTATTTCTCAATAATCATTGAATTAATATTTGTGTTTCATTTCCTTTTTTTATTTCAAAGACATGAGTAATTTTAGAAGGAAAAACACCTTTATTCAGGTAGATATTTAATTGATATCGTTAAGCATATATTTGATGTATTCGTATATCCTATCTCTGACGTCTTTGAGAGGATGTGTAATTTTTTACTTGGAATAAATATGTTAACTCACATATTGACACTTCTTGAATGTTTTTTTTTATATTGTTACCGTTTTCATTGCTTTTATAACTCTTATACACTGAAAAACTAAAAAGAAATTAAACTCTTTCTGATTCCCATAGGCTTGATATACAATATGCATCTTTTACGATGCAGAGTATGGATCTGTTGGTTATTTTGTTAGCAAGAAGGGTTTGAAATAAATCTACTTATGTTAGCAAGCTCCAATTCATTTAAATATCAATGTCTCTTGAATATAACCTACGGCAGATTTCTACTGAGTACATGTACAATAACCTCTGATTTTGAAACTATAGATACATAGGAATAGGAGAGTATATTCGTATAATGGACTTCTAGTTAAAAAAATATTTATTTTTATACCCTTCACATTCAATTATGATATGAAAAAAATTATTTAAATGAATATGAATAAGATAAGTCTGTTAAGCAAAAATCCTGAAAATTGCGAAATTAGTAATTTAAGCTGTCAGAATTTTACAATTTTCATAAATTTGTTTGAAGAATCCGCTAAAACATGGGCTTAACATGAAAAAAAAAATACCCTGGCACTTTGCCAGAAGAAATAAAAAGTGTCTGATTGTTACAATATTGCATGTAGCAATTGAGTAGCAAAATATACGTCGATCCCGATGAACACAGGACACATAAACATACACACCATCTCATTTTTTTTCAAGAGGATATTAATATATTGAGGAATATAAAAAAAAATCTTTTTATGAGATTATATAAATTTCCAAAAATACTATTTTAAGGCATGTCACTTATCAGCTTTTTATAAAAGTTCACGCAGATCCTCTTGATCCAAACTATTTATTAAAATTCAATTGTTATAACATATCTAAATTCACCAATGTTAATGCTTTAACATTCAACGAAAAAAATGCTCAAAAAGCTACAAAGAATCAAGATTTATGAGGGACTATTTCTTGTGGCGGAAGGATAATTAGCAGATGATTCTGCAAATCTGCACATTTATAAAATTTAATATCTTGGAACTTAAGCCTTACATACTTTTACTCGGAGAATATTTTCCGGTATGATATTGCTAGGGATATTTAATATAGGTCTTAATTTATATTTTTAAAACAAGTTTTACACCTTCCTTCAACAAACTTTGCCAAAAAATTAAGATATGTGAAATAAATCTAGATAAAGATTATACCATTTTTTGCCTGAAAATCATATATTTTGACCAATATTTCAAAATTAACATCACTGACACCAATTTTTTCTAACATTATATTAAAAACTCGATACTTGTGACTGATCAGCACTTAGTTCGTAAAAAGCTTGATTAATGGAAAAATGTCTGTTTGCCTATTTAGTTTTCAGAACAACAAAAAATGTTATTTTTTAGTGCAAAAAGGTCACACAATAATTTACGCGCATTAATTTGCAAGATTTTTTCAACGCTAAATATTATTAAAATTTTTAACGTAAAATAAGATTATATTTACTGCCATGGTTACATCTGTTAAAATATGATAAAGGTTAGAGTAATTTACCAAAGAGTTAAAGTTTAAGTGCAAAAAGGTCAATTTAATTGTACCGTAGATCAGTAAGATGCACACTGACCCCCTATTTTCTCCGCGATTTTGAGTCATACTATATGAGTACTTATCCAAAATATACTTCTCAAAAAATCCTTGATTTAACAAATTTCACACGTGACGTACCTTAATCCAGGTTTTTTTCTTCTACATTATTCATTTTCTGTATGCTACTTTTTTGTATCAAAAGAATTTTTAAAATATCTTATCATCAATTATTTGAAATATTATTCTGCAAAAAAATCTGAGTGAACACTCATCTCCAAAGTTGATATATTTGGATGTTTGTATTAAAAGATGCTTGAGATTTTTACAGCGTGACAATATCTCTGAAGTTTTTTGATATAAAGATCTATATTTTGTCAGATATTCCATGGGTACTGATGTGACCTGTTTACAGACATTTTTGTATTCATCTGAAAAAGATTTTTTTCTGGTCTTGAATTCGGCATATCACAATTAACTTTAAGTAAAGATTATTTCCCCTTTTCAATCGTCAACTTTTCTTATTTTTGAAGAAATATCCTGCTTTCACCTGCATATGGTGTAAGTATCTGCATCATTTAACAACTACCAGGCAGGCTACCAGAAGATAAGTATAGATGTTCCAGGGATTTCAATAACCCTGTCATACTTGTAAGTCAGCATTTCCTAATTTCAGTGGGCGTCAAAATCAATGACTTTGTAAGCAAACTAATCTTTTCATTTAATGAGATCTTTAACCAGATTAATGTTTGTTTGTTGAAAAATATTCCATATATTATTTGAAGTAAATGGCCATAAACAAAATTCAATTTTAAATTAAATTGTATCTAATTAAATTAAAAAATTAAAATCCTGGATCGAAAAACATATATATTTACCATATAAGTCAATTCTCCTTATTCAAAATTTTTCAATACTAGTAAATATATGGATTTGATTTATAATATGAATAATCTTTTTAAAAATTGCAAGTAGTATCATTTTTGCGCAGTTTTAGCAGCTCAAGCTGTGCAACCTTCAACTAAATGTCATTAGCTTATAGAAAATGAATGATAACATTTCAAATCTTGTGTTATTGTGCTGGCTTAAGCTGACTGCTTGAGGTTAATTAAAATGACATAAATTATTTTAATTTATCATTGTGATATTTTTCATCTGTTTTTTAATCGATAATATACCCTTAAATTTTTAAGATTCAATCAAGGGTGCATGACGGTTTTTTTTTTCTAGGATGCAATTAAATATATATGAACATCAGTTTGTATAGAATGAAACCAGAAACGCTACCCGTACACCCTTTCGATGAACTTTTATTTAAAAAAAATTCCAAGTCTTCCTTATGTATACCAAAAGATGTCATCCTCGTTGAAAATTATTGTCACGATGACAAAGTTTTAAAATCGGGGCTATTTATTTGCAATGAAATATATACTTTTAAGATATACTAGTAGTTGGAAAAAAACCCAAACAAAGTAAATGCGTAAATAAATTTTCAGAAGAAATTCAATGGAATAGAATCAAATTAATTTTATTCAGCTACAGATGAATAAAACAGCTCTAAGATAAAAATATTTCTTAAGAGAATTAGAAGTATATAAATCTATTCAACACTTACACGCGTTGAATACTCGTCAAACTCAAATCCAGTGAAATAAGACAAATAGTACGCAGAGTAAACACATACTTCTTAGAAAAAGATGTGAAATCAGGTGCCATAGAGGAATAAGCATCCTTTGTTGACCCGTCAGGACCAACATCATCTAAAGAACGGGAAAACCCATGTCCATCCAGTATGGAAATAATGGTCTAACTGCAAGCTATATATATTTCTAAAAGAAAGAACATGCAAAATACATTTTTCAATTTAGTCATTGTAAAGAAGATAAAATTTGCTAAGTTTTAGCTTAATTAATTTAAAAGAGATCGTAAATATCGTTTCATTGTCCACCTTTACACATGGCGTATCTCGTTTGAGAAGTCAAAAAAAATGCGAGCTAATGAAACGTTCTATTAGCAAAGTCAACAAGATATTTATATTGCCGTGGATTCACGAAATGATGATTATAAACGCAGTTTTGGAGTTCCTGTAATGTCAAGTTATTCATCAATAGTCCAACTTGGTATAAAAACATGGCACTCAGATCCCATCTCTGAGAATGGAATATGATACAGGAAACGAATATGTAAACGGGATGGGAAGTATATACAAGAAAAGTTGCCAATGGAAAATTAATAAAGTTGAAGGTCTTAGCAAGTGGTTTTTTTTTCATTTAGAAGTTTTTTTTTCAATAAAAGCTCATAGAATTTTAAAAAAAAACATAGGAGCAAACTTAGTCACCTCGTAATTCCCTATTTGATTGTCAATGAAAAACATCAGTATCTTTAAATATCATATTTTATGTAATTCTGTGTAGAATAAGGCTAATATTCTTGCATGTTACAATTATTTTGTTCATGAAAATTATATGAAAATTTGAGTTCAAATATTTTATAAAATCAGTTGCCTATTATGATATCAAAAAGACTAGATGGTCGTTAAAACTAGAGCGTTCTGAAGTTCTGATGTTATTGACTTTTTAATAATTTCGTAGTCAATTATATTTTTTAAAAAAGACCTCGAATTTGCTATAGTTTAGTTGTTCCGCCGTTTCTCCAATTCTATTTGTGAGAAAATGTGGCGAAATTTTTTAGGTAAAAAAAAAATCATTTTCACTTTTGTGATGAAATATTATCCACTTTATTGATAAGATAAAATAAGATATTGATATGCACAGATGACACGTGACAACGGGATAAATCGAAGAAAACGCAGATGCTAAATATACATTTTTCATTTTTTTACCCAGTGTGACGCAAAAAATTGCTGAGCAATCAATTCAGAGCTAATATCTTACAAAAATTATATAAAACCGACAGGAGTCCAGTCATATTTTTATAAGACGTAGTTACTTTTATTAAATAATACAAGCTGTGTCTTTAGATTTAAATGCAACTGTGAACAATGAATTAGCTTTGCTGTTGTTTGTTTGATTGTTTTATTGTCAAGACTCCTGGGCAAATTTTCTTTGTAAATCTATTGGCCATTTTGCACGGTAAATTGTATATAAAAAGGCAACATGTATTCTTGTTCTTCACTTTGGAGAATTTGAACAAGGTATGTAATCTTTTCGTAATTTCATCACTAAGTCTAAGTTTTTTTTTTTGGAAACAAAATTTATCTTAAATACGCATAGTCACATTAAAAAAAATGCTATTAAGACCACAGCTGATTGTGGTCAGGACCTCCCGGTAGGATAAATACCATGGGTATGACTTATTAATAAAACCATAATTCTACACTGAATTGACGACGGGTTTTCCCGTTATTTCCCAATCATGACTAGGAGCACACGGTAGGTGTGACCGGTTGGCAGGGGATGCTCACTCCTCCATGGCACCTGATTCTACCTCTGATGTTTTAGAGGTTCGTGTTTGCTCTGCTCCTATTTTGTATCGTTTTATGAACTTTTGATCTTGGATACTGTTCGTTATCTCCATACGTTTCATTGTATATTATCTCTTTTTTTTTTTTGATTTTTCATACGGAATACCATGTAATTGTGTACTAGAAGATAAATTTATGAAAGAAGATGAGTAAAAATATATGGTACCCGGGATGTATAGTCGGGGTGGGGAGGGGGTTCCTGTCCACAAGGACCTGTGATTAAGACATCATGATACGAATTGAAGTAGAAAAAAGGAAGTTTAGAATATTGTGCCTGAAAATTATAATGAAGCATTTCATTTAAATGGCTGATAAAAAAATAAATAGTTTTCGGTATTTTTTGTAAGGATTAAATTAGTTAATTAATCCGTATATGTAGTCTTACAAAACAAATTATAAATTTATGTCACTTAATTTTAGTTTACTTTCTTATTTTTAATGTATTTATTGGTTTTTTTTGACAGATGAAATTTTTCCTGGCTCTTTCGCTTGCTTTCGTTGCAATAGGTAGGTTAAAATTTCATTTCAATATATATGTAACATACTACGGATAAAAAATAACTTCCTGTTTAGATTTACGTGCTTTAACTAAAATCTTTTGGCACGTCGTTATGTAATAAAATTATTTATATTCACAACTTTTCCACTAGTAATAATAAATCCCGTAATGTGAAATGCCTTTCCGCAGCTTGTTCTTGTTGCTTTACCCACTAGAGAAAACATGAGAACTGAGTTGAGTGAAAACATGTCATTTATTAACTAGATAAATGACGCAAGTGAACAAAAGCACATAAATATACAATATTACATATAATCTTATAAATTATAGCTGGGATAAGGACAAATAAAGAATAGTTTCAACTTAGATATAATATATTGCGACTTATTGCTTATCCCAGCTATTGTTATATAATGATGACCAAGTTTGTGTAACAAGAAGGTGGCGTAAAACAAGAGGCCACAAGGCATGTTATATGCTAATTTTTGTACAATAAAGAAAAATCTATATCACAAAAATTGAAACAATTAGAATTTTCCATTTCAAATGATGTTAATAATTGGGAGGAGGAGGGGAGGTGGCGGAAATTTAATCACAACCTCGTGTTTCCACGGTCAAATATAATGGCCGATCACGCTGAACCCGATCTTAACAGGAGTTCGATCCCGATGTCAAAACAATAAGTCGAGAACAACTGTAATTTCATCTTTGTCAAACAATGTAAAAAAGATTGCATATAAAATATTTTATGGAACATAAAATTTTATTTACAACTGCTATACAAACTAATTTTCGATACATTTGTGTATACTTATTTGTAAAGTAAACGCATGATAGAGTATGAGCGGTTTGAACTTTATCCATTTATTTTAAAACAAATCTGTAAATTACCTACTGATATATCATGCAGGGTTCACCATCGACATAAATTTTAATGTGTCACAAGCTCGTTGTGAAGCAATGATATTCCTGACCGGTGTTTAACAGTCAATCTCGTAATCAATCCACCATCCATTTTCATTACAAAAGCATACATACACACAGTTTTTTAATCACAAATTCAAAACAGAAATGGCATGACCTTGCTTATTGATAAATAAATTGATGGATATTGAAAACAAAGAGAATGTTTTCAATATAGATAATTTACATACCGGTCCCACATTCAACTTAAATGTGCTTTGTACATGTACCACATGTAAGCACCTCACTGGTACATTAAGTTTTATTACTTGATTTTACATGCTTCACCTTAATTATTTTGAAACGTTTTTTTTCCGTTGGTTACCTTTATACAGATGCAGCCTATGGTGGTGACCGTTATAAAATCATCAGCTATGGCGGCTATGAGACCACGTGGGAACAGGCTCGCACTGAATGTCGTAGACAAGTCGGCTGGGACCTCGTAAGGATTGACAGCAGAAAAGAGGACGATGCCCTTAAGGCTCTTCTGGCAACACAGTGCAGTAAGTATTTTATATGTATACAGGATCAAATATTTTTTTTTCGATATGATAAAAAGCGACAAGAGTCGTAATTTTAATATTATATGATAAAGTATATAAAAAGAAATTAACTGATGATTCAATGAATGTAAAAATTTACATAATTAATAAATCCCTGCGATACATTTAAGTGGTATGTATAAATCGTTAAGTCTAAAGTGACTATACATAACACCGAGTGCTCGCAAACATTTTTATTGGAAGTAAAAGGAATTTTGACGAGCACTCGCAAACGTACGCTTTGTTGAACAAACCTCAGGGGGATTATATTTAAATAATACGCTGTGTTCTATAATCATATTCTTCTGCACAAAATAATTGCAAATTTTTATATTATATGACATTTTAATCTACTCAGACGAAGGGGGTGATGGATGGTTCATAGGTGGAAGGTCAGAAAATGGCGGCCTCTGGACATGGGCAGACGGCTCTCAGATGATCTATACACATTTCTCAGAACCTTCCATGTTAGATTCTCAAAGGCCCCGCGACACTCTGCCTCGTAACCAATTATCATCCAACACAGTAGCACGTGATCAAATGTCACGTGATCCGGTATCACGTGGTGGCCGGATGTCTCTCCGCCCTCGGTTTGACGTCGGCAACATTCAATACGCTGCTATTCTGAAGGAGGATCTGGATTGGACGAAAGTTCCGTCCATCTCCAGCCTCAGAATGGGATACGTTTGTGAGAGAACAACGTGTTCCAACAGATCTAGATTGTAATAAATAAACTGAATAAAAGCTGACGACATTTGAATCTACTGGTTTTTTCTATTGTGTGTTAGTCGCCGAGAGAACTCGCTTCGTAATTTCGAGGTCCTTGGTTCTTGTCCCTACATACAATGTAGGAAAGAATATCAGTTTAACGGTTTTAGGTAACAAATGTTCCGACAGAACAAAAAACGAATTTCAAGCAAAAACCTTAGCATAACTTTCGAGCCAAGGGGTTTATTTTTAAGCAAGATATTTTCTTCTTTTTGGTCTTTGTTAAATATAATTTTTAAATAACTAAAGTAAAAAATTTAAGGAATAATGGGATTTTTGAAAGAAAATAGTTTTGATAATCATAATTACTCATCAGGGGTAAAGTTTTTGTGAATTAACAGAGATTTTATGAATTGATTTAATTTTTTTCAAACGTTTGTTTACATACATTTTGTAGCGGCATATGTAGCAGCAGCAGGCGGTTGTTAAATGTTCACCTTGTCTTCACAATCACTTTTCTATCTTTAATTTTATATCCTCTTCGAAAGCACTGAACGGTACTTTTGAGTTTTGTTCATAAGTATAAAAAATACCTTCTCAAGAATTGGCGGGCTCGGACCCCTAGAAACACCAGGCGTGAATCAGGTGTCTTTGACAAGCAAGTTTTCCCTGTCGACCGGTTCATCCGCAATGTGCATCTCGTCATGATCGGGCAAATTGGGGGAAAAGTAAAAAAAACTGTGTGAAAATAATTGCTAACAAAATGTATAAAAACTGTCAGTCAATATTCGACTTTTCGATTTATTGTATTTGCTTAGGTATTTAAATCAATCATTTTGTTTTCAAATGGTTCAGAATATGTTCTTGAACCATCATTTATTTTCGATCACTAGCTTGTGTCAATTCAAAAAATCATTATTGTTTGTATGTGGTATGGAATCCGGATAGGGCCACGCAGTTCACTATCGCATCATCGCACCATCGAGGTTTGAGTCGATGGTGCGATGACGCGATAATGCGATGACGATGAAGCGATGGTGCGATAACGATGAAGCGATGACGCGATAGCGCGATGACGATGATGCGATGGTGCGATAATGTGATGGCGATGATGCGATGGTACGATGAAGCGATAGTGCGATGACGCGATGGCACGATAGCGATGCTGCGATGGCGCGATAGTGATGATGCGATGCTATATCGTGTCTATCGCACCATCGCAGCATCGCTATCGTGCCATCGCGTCATCGCATTATCGCTTCATCGTACCATCGCATCATCGCCATCACATTATCGCACCATCGCATCATCGTCATCGCGCTATCGCGTCATCGCTTCATCGTTATCGCACCATCGCTTCATCGTCATCGCACTATCGCGTCATCGTACCATCGACTCATATCTCGATGGTGCGATGATGCGATAGTGAACTGCGTGGCACTATCCGGATTCCATAATGTGGAGCATACCCTTGCGTATCGAAACAACTAGGAGATAAAAACTCATTATGCTGATGCTAGAAGTTTTTTTGCTTCGATGGAAATCTTATACATTGTGTATGTAAGAATCCAGTTGTAGTTCATTAACACATCATCGCACTATCGAGGATCGGGTCAATATGCAGAGCGATGGTGCGATATTGATGACACGATGGAACCATGATTGCGGTGCGATATATGGCGATGAAATGATATTCACTAGTCCTAAGATATATATATAGTTCCGATCGTGCTTTTGCATAATCGTCACGCCATCATATCATCGGTATTGTGGTCCTAAGGATTGATTGACTGTATATTGTTTAACGTCCCTCTCGAGAATTTTTCACTCATATGGTCAGGAGACGCTACCACCTGCCGGTGGAGAGCTAAAAATTTGTCCTATACTCGGCACTTAATTAGGGCCATTGAGCAGTGAGGGATCTTTTTCGTGCCAGCACACACTGCAACACGGGACCTCACTTTATACGGTCTCATCCGAAGGACCGCGGTCTCCACGTCACCCAGTGGGATTCGAACCCGCGACGTAAGGATTGACTGCTTGCTTCGCAATTCTAGAGCAGACGCTCTAACCACTGCGCCGCGCAGGCGACGTTGCCCTAATTAAGGAAGAGCAAAATAAAGTTCAAAACTGCGTTAGTATGTCCTTAATTTCAATATCTCCAGGTGTTAGAAATTTTATACTTCCATGGAGTAGAGTTGAATTCAGATATAAAAGACAAACATCATATATATTTATAATCTCACATTTATTTCACAAGGCTTGAACTGCAACTCGTCACTTCAATAAAGGGTTTCTTACAATGAACACTACTGTGGGAAAAAATAAGCACAATTTAAATGCGTCATTTTTAACATCAATCAAGTAATATCTGTTGACAAAAGCACCAAGTTCATTAATATAAATAACATTCATTTTTACATGACAGATAATACAATAATGAGTATTCTGATAAAACGCATTGCAAAATTCAACTCTCTCTCTCTCTCTCAAATCACTCACAAAAATGACGTCAATAAAATACACAACGTCATATTCCTTTCCTTTCCCGGAATACGGTCGTTGGAAATATTACAGTTTAATTATTCTATAAAAACAATCATTACACTTCCGTTGTTGTTTTCTTTTGTAACCCTGGCACGGGTAAATCAATACTAAACTGATCACTAACGGTCACATGATCAATATCAAGTTCATCCAACATTTCAAGGTCGCTGAAGGGGTCAGATATGAAATAGTCCTCATCACTTGTCATACCTGGGCGATAATTGTCGTATTCGGATTCATACGCCGCCGATCCTGAGTCCATATTAAGGGCAGGATCGCTCTTTGACATTTCACTGCTGCTAGCAATCGACGACAAACTCAAACTCTCAAGTCCAAGAAGGTTTCTTCCAGCCAGATACTCCTCAATTCTAGCTTGATAGAACGGATCAATATAGTTCCGCGTCATTTTAGGACTTCCGCAATTTGATGACGCGGCTGATGATGCATTATCCTCTCTATCGCTTGGTATGTAGTCAAGGCTTTTGCAGGGCCTTACAGGCATTGTAAAATTGCCGCGTCGTTTGACTTGAAATGAGTTTTGAACCAAATTTGGTTTCGCCGATGATTCTTTGACAGGGGAATTTTGTTTTGCTTTTACAGGAACCGGTAATCGTGTCGGCTTTCTTTTAGAGCTATGGCCAGCTTGTCCACTTGAGGGTGGTTTTCTAAATCCATGAGAAGTCTTCTTGTGACCTTCTGTGTCTTCAGATTTTGACGGTTGAGAATGTTCTTGCTTGAAGAAAATATCTTGATTTTTGCTGGATTGCTCCCCTGCAAGTTCCTGCAGTAACTGGGTCAAAGATGATGATGCTGCGGAACTCAGAACAGGAAATTTTGGCGTTGGTGGACCGTGTGAAAAACTTGAATAAATCGTGTCGCTTGACCTAGAGAAGTTGCGGTCGAGATTCGATATCATATAGTCAGTGTTTGCGAGAAAGGCACGAGTATATTGTGTGTAGCAGTCATCTGCAGGACAAGAAAGTTGCTTCACGTATGCAGGCCTTGCAAGTTTTAACTCAATTGGTTGTAAAAGCACCACAGAAGAATGCTCGCTGAAGGGCTTAGAACTAGTGGACTCTCTGTCATCATCGGAATGCATAACCGGCGTAAGAATTTCTCTCCTATGATGCATTTGCGATGATCTCGGCTTTACTCTAGGACTTGAATTGCTGCGTTGTACGACTGCATTGGGTCTTACCTCTGCAGTTCGTTGTAACTCTTTATCTGTTTGCATTCTTCTGACAGGTAGGGGCGGAGGTTGAGCATTAGATTGCTGAAAGGCTTCGTCCTCAGGACTCGACATAATAGACATAGTTCTTCCATCGATGTTGGCCACCAAAGCAGGTGATGGCGTTAATGTGGACTGGGAAGAAGTGCTACTGGCCCGGGACCCCCTTGACACTCTTCGCCCTCCTTCTAGATTTGGTTTTGGGGGTATGGGGGGAGGAGGAGGTGAAATTGAGCACCTCGAATCTTCCTCTTCTGTTCTTTCAAAGATACTTCTTTTAACAGGGGAAGATTTTGGACTTTGTCTTGGAGGAGAAATTAAGCCTTTCTGGTGCCCATGAAGAGGCGATGGAGGTTTTCTGAGTGGACTAATTGGTAAGCCTTGTTGGGGAATCTGTTGTGGAGCGTGATAAGCTTGATGAGGGCTTAATGGCTCACGATAAGTAGCTGTGACGAAAATGTCATCTGATGAATTTCTGTTATGCATTTTGTCATCGTCTTCCATTTTGTTCACCCTTCTTCGATTTGGATGTGAAGGACTTACGACCTGGTTCAGCTCTTTCAACATATTTGTAATCATCATTCGGCTTTCTTCGGGAATATCACTGGGATCAGGTCTGTCGTACTCGCCTTGGTTGTAAAACGAAGGATTTCCGAACGGCATAATAGGTGGCGCATTTTGAACTTTCCGTGCTTGTAAACCCGGCGCTGCTTTCACGGAGTGACGTAACTCTGGTACCGCTCCCGCAATGACGAAAGGAGTGGGTCTGATCATAGGCACTGTCGGACTAACGACCTGACACGGCTTTGTGACGGGTGGACCTTTAGGCGGACTCACCGGAATCTGACTAGGCTTTCTGATTGGTTGCACCGAAGCGTAATAAGGCGCAGTGTATTTTTCTTTGTGATTATTCCTATCACTTGTATCCAGAGTACCCCGGGAACCACCTGTGCTATATCTTTTGGAACCACCTGGTGCACTTATACTCTGTGGAATTTGCGGAGGGGATTGGTGGGCCATAAGATTGCTATCGCTGACATTTCGTTGAATTTGTTTATAATGGTCTCCATTACGATTATGTGACGAAGGCGATTGCTGTAGCAATGGCGTATTCACATTAATTGCCTCATCTTCGAATATGGGCGTGGCGTACAAACCATTCGCTGGCATTCGTGAAACATTGCTTCCTGGGTAAGAATTAAGACTCGGTAAAAAAGGTTCATTACTGTGGTCTGATGTATTAGGACTTGTTTTTAGATTCTCAAACATGGAGTTTTGTAAAGGATGAACATTCTGCGTCTTCATATTCATAAAATGAACGGCTGGGAGTTCTGGAGAATCCATTCGTGCATATGTCACTTCTGATTCTGTTTCGGATATATGACCGGATATGCAATGTGATAAAGCATTAGATGTCGGTTTTCTTGAGGGATATTTTGGACTTTCAGTACTATTACGCCTCTTTCGGTTCAGACTTCCTGGGGGAGTTGGCATTCCTTTTGCGGGTTCAAAGTTTAAAGGTAAACGATTTTGTGAACGGAAAGACTCGTTTCTTGAAATACTTTCATGTGAAGAAAGACTTGCAGCACTTGGATTTCTTACTACTAACGCCCCACTTCCAGATTGTCCTGATAAATGGCTGTTTGTCATATTATTCATACTGTTGAGGCTGGGTGATGTTTCCACTCCCGAAACTCTTGATCCAGGGGTGAGCAAGCTCGGAGAGCTGGGGTGCTGACTTAGGGGCGGGGAGCTCGGAATATTGGCGGCTGACAGACGCGGTGATGACGCTGTTTGTATGATGCTGCCCAGCCGGCGCCTGCCTACTAATAAATATGTCACCATGTCACCTTTACCCTTGACCTTTATCACCCCTCGACATTGGAATTCATACTTTTCATGCAACACGTTGTAAACATCTTCTGTTACCTAGGAAATGAAAGAAACATAAAACAGTGATAAAATAAAATTCTGTCACCACCATGTCATATAAAGATACGATTTTTAATTGATGATGAGGAATTAAAATATACAATATGTAAATACCTGAATGGCATTGGGCTTTCCAGTACTTTCCATTCTACTTGCAACATTTACAGTATTCCCCCAGATGTCATACTGAGGCTTCTTGGCTCCAATAACACCGGCTACAACGGGTCCAATATTCACCCCTAGAAAAAAAAAACTTATAACTGAATTTGTTTGAACAGAATCGAACTTTTACAATCATACTTCATTGAAAGTTTGGAAATTTCTGGCGAGTCTGTAAAAAATTGAACTGAACTTAGTTATCTTTGATACATGCATATTGAGTTTCATAAATAGGCCTAAGTGATCTTAATTCTAGAGTACGTTCAAGTCCAAACCATTTTTTCTTAGGTATTTTAATCTCAATTTTCCCGAATAATCCAGAGATTTGAAGTTTTCTCGCTGTCCCACCAGTTTCGAGAAAACGATATCTAACTGAGTGAACTTAAACATCATTTTCTTTGGCAAGCGTTCAGCTGTTACATGTTATTTCAGTAATTCTGACCATAAAATAAATTATTAAACACTTTTTTCACATAGTAATCTATACTCTATAATAACTATAATTGCCTTACCAACTTTGAGCTGGAAATCGTTGTAGGAGTTCTCGTTTATGACTTGTAGCTTATCCTTCATGGCCAGGACGAATTCAACCAGTAGCTCCATATAACTGGACATCGAACTCTGGGTTTCCTGCAAGTATAATACATCCAGTAGTTCCGAATAAGTCTTAGGCTCCGATTCTATTTAAACCTATTTTTGAATTCTTGTTTAGAATATTTTTTGTAGATTTAGAAAATCGGAACATTTTACGATTTTTTTTTCAAGTTTCATAAAGAATTATAGGGTTTAGAATTAAATTTTCCTTTCTTAAGCAAACTCATTTGAATCATTAAAAACAATTAAAAATGCTTTTTAATTGAATAAAATTTAATAATGGAATGAATTTTTTGCTCAAAGGTGCATTTAATCACTTTCAGCTGCTTAAAAAACAATTAAAAAGTCTTACATGAAGTTTACACCCTACCTGTAATTTATAATCGGGAATTAGTCCTACGGCGGCCATGTACGTGCTACCAATGGTTTTAATTTTGTCTATGGCACGGAATCTAGGTTCGTTTAAAAGCTGAAAGATAACAAAAAGCAGAACAATATAATAACACAGAAAAGTATATTCTTGATCATCACATATACATAATATACGTTAGTTGGTAGTAATATGTAGACTGACCTCATCAAAATCGACGAGAATTTCATTCAGAACACGCAAGCATTCCATGCCTTGGTTGTTTGCGTCTAGCTCTATGTAGAAGTCCGAGAAGTTTGGAATGGATGCAAAGAAAACGCCCACTTTGGGATAATACTGGCTATAAAGTTCCTGTAAAAAGATCTTTGTTGTAAGAAAAAAAAATTCAGAGTAATGAATAACTATTTAATTTGTTTTATTTTAATCCGTATCTAGATATGTTTGTTGACTTGTATTACGAGCAAAATTAAAAATAAGTTGCTGGGTATAACATTTTTTTTTCAAATATCCGTGCTTCAGACTACAGCAAATGCGCATCCTTCCTTTAAAAAAAAATTGGTGAATAATGCCTTATTATGATTTTATTCTTAATAAAGTTAATATGGACCTCGACAGATTTTAAAATTGGATCATCATTTAGGGAGACAGCTCTTTACCAAAATAAAATGTGAAGAAAATCATCTTAGATATTTTAACTCAACAGCATTTTTTAAGAGGATTAAAAAAAATATCTTGATCAGGAGATTTTCTTTGTTCGAAAATCAAAATGTACCAGTAGATGAAAAATGTTTTAATTCATTACATATACATTTGACAATAACAACGACCTACTAAATTTTTCAACACAGATTCAGATGTCGCAGAATTTATTTGCTTCCCAGGAAAGAAAACATTAAAGGTCATGTGAAACTAGTTTCCTATATATACAGAAACAGTACATTTTACTTAAATCCTCAGAATCAATACGATGAAAATTTACCGTTTTCTTGCTGGATGTGTCAAGGAAATGAGCGGCCACGTGAGCCGGAAGTAAATTACACAATATCCGTTTGTTGTTGTTTTGAACTTCCGTCATCCCGATTTTCTCTTCAGTAGCCTGTCAGAAAATAATCATCGGATGGTTAGAATAAAACATATTTCATCGTCAGGACCACAGAGTTTGGATGGAACTTGATTCCTTATCTGTGGAGTGCTTTTTAATAAATTATCCATAAATCGTGCAGAGAATTCAAGACGTCCTTGAGAAGGATCGTCCTTAAAAGGATATCAAAACAATATTTCACAGAACTTTCCCTGTTTGATGCATTAGCCTGACATTCTATTTTCTCTTAATCTTTCATCCTTTTGCCTTTTGTTTTTTCTTGTTCTTTATAATTATTCAATTAAAAGAAATGGAACCGTCCATTCATTACCTGTAACTTCCAGAGAAAGTCAATTCTCGACGTCCATTCTTGCTGTCGACCTTGAAGATACAAGGTCAACATGAAGACGATTAGGACAACCAATCCGGTCACCCAAGTCGGCACATGTCGTCTGCAAGGCAAAACAATATGAAATGCGCATATTTAGTGAAAGAATTATATAATGTTGAATCCATGGTGTAGCCTAAAAGGCTTCTATGTCAATAAAAATATATATCCTGATTTTTTTAACTTGATATATTTAATTCTATTGAACTTTTGAATTTTGTTAAAGAGGAGCTACATGTATACAATGATTTTTAATTTCATAAGGTAGTTTTACGTGAAAAGGGGGGTGTCTTTAATTAGGCAAAAGCATAGTAAAAGTTTTTTTTAAACAATCATATTTTTCAATTTATTACATGCAGCTAAATCGTACGAAAGGTATAAACGAAATCAGTAAATATTATTGATTGCAGTATATAGACACTCACTCGTGCATTTCATCAAAGGAGTGGAATATTTTGTGATGTGTGACTTTCATAACAACAGAGTACACTGCAAACATGATGATCATTAACAGCAACTTAATTCCCGCCGCCAACTTCAAAAATACGGAAACGGAAATGAAACTCAGCACCCCAGCTAAGAAAATGTATTGTGGGTAATCACATGACAAGTGTGTGTCACCACTTCCGGTTAAACTCGTCATTGTCAAAGCTTCAAATAGTGCTGAAGATTGGCAGCAAAACTGAAAAGAATTTTTTTTGAAATGTTTGTAAAATAAATACATGATTGATTGGTTTGAAATATGAAATTAAAAACGAAGAATATAGACTTTGACACCTTGAAGTAATCTTATTCGACATGATAACAAAAGGATGCTTGTCTAACATGTACTTACAATGTTAACTTGAGACATGGAATATATCAGAATTATCGTTGTCAGCATGATAAACAGCCGGAGTCCCGAGGACTTCCGAATATCAAAAACAGTACACTGCAAAAAAGTCAGAAATTAAATTAAATTTTTTATTTCATAAAGAAAAAAACAAGAAATTAAAGATTATGGCAATAGAGCTATGTAAGTTTATTATTACATATAAGAAATAACACAGTTTCCTTAATTTATGATGAAAAAGAACTTAAATATACATGCAATGAATCACAAAATGTAACTTTATATAATGTACTAATTTAAAATTTATTGATGGAAAGAGAAAACAATACAAGGGGGACTGGGAAAGACATTCTAGATTTCTTATTTTGTGTACTTTTTAATTCTTATTAAGCACAACAGAACAATTCTGCATGTAAAACAATATTTAATGACTGATAAAAAATAAATGAAAAAAAAAACAATCTATTAGCAATGAATAACCTGTATTCCATTTTGAAAGACCTGTAAGAACAATTTCCAATGGAAAATTGTTTTGTAATTCCTAAATAGATTTTTCATTGAGGTATGTTATATAAAATAAAATCGTATCTATCATCCCTGATTATGACAATTAATAATACAGGAGAATTTGGATTGCATAATTTGTATAACAGAAGCTTTTAAAAACTTTTTTAACTTGGAGTGGGTAGTATGTTCAACTTCTCGTTTTAAATATTTCATTTTAAAAAATCTTTTGGTTTTTTTCTGTCTGGGATAAATAATAGTTTTTACGAAAGCTTAATAAGACATTAGTGCAAACCAAAATTAAAGATTTGATTTCCTCAACTGAAGACATAAAGTTTTATCCACTTACTTTGAGTTTGACACTAAGAATCAACATCAATACTAGAGCGATCCAACAAAACGTTGTCAGAAACAAAATCAACAGCAGCATGGTTCTGAACAAAAAATAAATTCCATTAAAATCTACTGAACAGTGCAATTTGTCTAACCTGTATCTTGCGTTATTGGACCTCTTGCCTATTACGATGAGAACGTTTAATACTTCTTTCTTTCAAATGTTTTCAGGCAACTTCTTATGAAACCAGATGGTTCAACTTAGTCTAGTTTTATTGAAATTCATGTACATTTATCCTGTATTCAGAAAGCTTGTCTTAGCTATTCATTTTTTTTACCTTGGTAAAATAGCCGTTTGGACGCCCGCCATACAGATCAGCATAACAAGGGAACATATCATACTGCTGCTGAAGGCAAAGTCGTTTGTAGATTGGTACTGTCAATAAACATGAAGTTTGGATCATTTAAAATAAGTGTAGCTTGTGAATATATCTTCAAATCTAACAAACTTTATAAATTAGAATTTTTTTTTTTTTTGTAATACTTCTGCAAAGCAAAATTGCTTATTTTGTCTTGATTAAAAATTTTTTTTTTTCCTTTAATGTATTTTTTTGTCTTTCCAAAAAAAGTTATCAGTATACATTGTAAGATGAAAAATGAAAAAAAGAAGTTTATACTCAAAGTGAAAGTAGAAACCAATAATATACTTTCATGTACAAAAATAATTTTGAATTTTCTATCACAACGTTAAATTAACAATCTCCTTCACTATTGACTTTTTTCTTTTCAAACTGAAAGTAGATAATCTCTACCAACGTTCATAAGCACTTTATTCTCTGATCTATCCCTACCCTTTTCTCTTGGAATGAACTCTTGAACCTCAGAGTAAAGCTGTTGACTTGGTCACGTTTCTCTTTCTCAAGGTTTCGCGCCTTCAGTGCCTGAGATATGTACAAGTTGGCTGACTCTGTTGACGTCTGCTGCTTCGAGGGACCTCGACTGATTTATAATTAAATAATATTTTAAAAATTTATTCATATTTTAATCAATCTATTTAGCCCATTTATATACATTAAATTGTGCTTTTTAAAAAAAAAATGTCATAAATGGGTTTTTGTACTTTAAAATTAAACAATTTTTTTAATTAAGTGTATGAATATTCCAGGTACTCTGTTATTTTTTTATTTTTATCCTCAGTGGGTTTCAATACGAGATTATTAACACAAGAATGAAGTTAACAGTTTGAAAAATCTTATTTCTTTTTTACAAGGAAAATTTGATTTCCCAATAGAGAATATATTTGTAATTAATATCTTAAAACCCATTCAATTTTGAGAAAATTTCCAAAAATAAAAATGGAATCAATTTATTTCATTGCAGCACTGAACGTGGGCTAACAAAATTCGAAAGGATTTCCTCGGTAACTCAGTCAATTAACCGAATTGCATTTATCATTTTTAGGGAATATTGTCCCAAGAAATCTATTAAATAATGTTCTCCCACGAACAAATTTTGTTGAAACTGAATAAATACAATGTGTAAATTTTTTTTATCAAATTTTATTACCTCGACTGTCCTTGGAAGGCTTTTCTTATTTTATCCCTCACAGAATATTTAAAGTTTGACTGAAAAAAGAAAAAAATATATAATTTTACTATTTATATCTTCAAAATTCAGTGAGAAGTATATAAAAGACAAAGTTGCATTTAAAACCACGTTATAAAAGCATATAGCAATGAAACAAATAATTAACAATCGAATAAACTGCAGGTCGGGGAAATATACAAGTCATTAGAAAGTCACTTTTTAAAGATAAAGTTAGAAAAAAATTTCTGGGAAACAAAAGAAAGACATTTACTGGCAACTGGAATAGAAATCGATTTTTATGCTCATTCTGAAAAAAAAATCTCCAGATTCAGTGAAATGGTGACGAAAGCTAAGTAGTTAATTAGTAGCTGCTGATTAGGAGCTTGTAATTCAGATACAGTAATTATGATTATAGGAACAATCGCTGAGTCCGATTTCATGTAATTTGTCTAAATTGTATTCTTGAGATTATTTTTACATGAACAGATTTAGCGTTTACATCGTTTTTTTTTTCTGTCAGTACTTTTATTTCATAAAGATAAAAATATGCCTTAGTTTAAGGAGGCTCGGGGTAAAAAATATCAACCATCAGATAGCCTATAGCTTTTTTTTTTTTTAGATATGATATTCAAGCTGTCAACAATCATTTGTTAAAGAAAAATTCCCTACATTTTAGTTTAAAAATTTGATTATTTTTGAATATTTTTTTATGGAGCTCTTCATCTAAAGGAGATCGATGTAGTCTTAAAATTGCCGCAATTACCCAACCCTCTTAAAGTTGAAATCAAAAACATGGTAACCAGGACATTTTATCAAGTGTGTGGGTGTTTAGGGGGTATAATTCTGAACCTTCTTAAATAAAATAATTTGTGTGTTCATTTCGCTAAATGAACTTTCTGGGTTTGTAGAAGTTAAAAAAAACCGACAACCATGAGATGAAAGACATAGAAGGTCGATCCTCCAAACCAAAACTTTAAGGTGGATATTCAAGTCTTATTAAAAGATTAATTTTGGCTTCATACTGTGACTTCAGACAAATAGATGAGCTCATCCGAAATAAAGAAATGTTATGAAAAACAGTGTTGTCTATTCCGGATAAAAATTATTGTTTTACATCAGATGAACCCATTGAACTCCATGTGGAGCTTTTTTCATGTCGATCAGACGAT
>PRKT01000140.1:213115-246330 GCA_003671525.1 Saccostrea glomerata
TAAAAAAGACAAGTTCATCTGATCATATATGTAGTCCACATTTTCAGGCAGTTCTGCACAATGATTTTGACCTACATGTACATGTACTTCAAGCTCAGTGATAGTTTTTGTTTGAATCTTTAATTTGAACCTTAAATGTTCTATACATTTTCCTGCCAGAAGTCTTGTACTTGAAGGAAAGTCAATGGATCAGGGCCATGGAATACCCTCATGACATATATGCAATATGTATTTGTGTGAAGATTAACATTTTTCTTTTAAAAGTGATCTTGACCTTTGGTAGTTGCACATATTTTGGTCATTTTGTGTCAAATATCAATTTCTTATTAGTCTTTATTTGAGAATCAAAGAATTTAAGATAGGACATACAGTAACTAAAATGAACTTAAATATAGACTAATTATATAATTAATCCAAGAAAAGGGATCTAAGCAGCAATGATTTAGTGTATATATTTGTGAATTTTGATTTTTGACAAGATCACACCCACATTTCTTGGTGGACTTTCAGTAATCAGAAACGTCTCGATCCCTCTTTCTTTCAGATAAGCGTTCCGGTCCCCGCCATTTCCGGGCTCCACTTTATACTCTTCCGGCAGATGACGTAATGTCGCTTTTGTCAGATGTACTCTCCTGCGTTGAAATAAATATGCAAAATAAATGTTACTTCGAAGCAAACCATGTTTTTTCTGTAAAAATGTTGATATGTATTCACAAACTTTATAATTTTTTTTAAAATAATTGTTTACCCTGGGATTCCTGCGGACTCCATTTGGTTTGCCAGTGTGACGTCATCACTCCAAACATCAAATTGCCATTTCTTCAATCCCAGAACTCCACTCAGCACTCTTCCGGTGTGTAGCCCAACGCGCATGTTCAAATTGACATCAGTCTTGTCACAAACCATACTGAAAATCAAAGTTAATGATGTAAAAATATAGATTACCATCTCCCCAGCGAAGAAATTTCACGTGTTTTCAATCTCTCTAATTATTCATTTCTATTCATATGGAATATACTGGTGACTAAGCAGAAAGATCAAAAGTACATATTCAATGTGTTTTTCTTATACAACAATGTTTGTTCAATCGAAAAGTGTTACCAATATTTGCAACAAAAAATATATCCTATATAACAAGAAAGTGTTGTATTATGTGTCATTTATGTCATTACAGACAATATTGTTACATAACCACCATATTCTATTATTTTTAAAATAATTGCTGATTAAGGTGACCTTGTGATACAGAAAAGACACATCAACAGTCAACACTCAATAAACTGTGAATCATAGCATATGTTAAGGAGACCGGGGGTGAACAAATTAACCATCAAATATAACTTAATTTGTTAGATATGATATCTTAAGCTGTCAACTATCATTTTGCAAAGAAAATTCTCATACATTTTAGTTTTGAAAATTGACCATTTTTTGTATATCTTTATATGGAGTTCTTCTTCTAAAGGAGATCAAAATAGTCTGAAAATGGCCACAATCCCCCAGCCCCTTTAAGGAGGTCATCTCAAAGTTATTTTTACCGAATGACGTCAATCATATCCAATCCCATGTCAACGACAATTTTAGCGTGGTCCTCGTTTTTCTGGGGAACTCCACACACACAGTAATAACAGTCTCCTAAGATCTTGATTCTCAGACAATCGTAGTACTGAAATAAAGCCAGGTATTAGAGTTTTTGAAAAATCTGCCATATTGAATTGAAGTCACGTGTTATTTGAGAGTGTTTGAATGTGATACTGGCATTTATTATTTTTTTATTAAAAACAATTCAATTTCTTCGTACATAAATTGACATCTTAAAGTGTTACTGTAAGTGTTCAGTATCTAACCACAAAAGAGAATTTTTCGTTAACTTGATTAAATGATAGAGAGCAGAATAAAGAAATAAAATATACAGTGAATAACATCGATGAAAAAATGCAATAATTGGCAATAGAGTCACAAGGGGCATAAAACAGTAATATATACCAATGGGAATCAGTAAGATTGAATTGATCTTGTCCTGTACTTTATCTAATTTGGAAATTAATCAGTCAGAGTCCTTTTTTAATTCCCATAATCCATTGAGAAAAATCGGTTATTCTTCTGAGACCCAAACAAAAAAGAACATATAAATGGATGACCTAACATCTACAACAAATCAAGATATACAGCCCAAACTGTCTAACCCGAAACCTATGTAATCAGTCACACTTTGAATTCCGACGTTAAATGTCTTTACAATTATACTTGTACTAATTCTCATATTTTTCTTATTCACTTTGCATCTGAAACACTGTCTTTTCCGACACAAAATTTATTTAGTCTCCCAATGCATGTCGGGTTAGACAGGTTTCGCTTATCAAGGGATTTATTCAAACTTCTTAATCAAGAAGTCTTTTTTTACCTTTGCCAGGCGATCAAAGCTTCCGAACAGATCGTTAAGGATCCGAACGAGTTCCTGTGCCGTGCATTGAGACGACATTTTAGTAAAACCCACGATGTCTGCAAACAAGATGCTGAAAATATAAAGTTAAATGTTTTTGAAAATTTCCCTGAACAATCTGCCTATAAGAACTGATCTGTTCCTTGAAAAAATTAATTTTCTAAAGTTTCTATATTCTAGGTCAAGGTCAAAGAGAAAATGGAGGTGAAGAAATATTGACCCAATTAGTTATTTTTATAGGATTCAATATATGAGTTATGATAAAACACTTAAATCATCATGTTTATTTACTAATAATAACAAATGATGAAAACATATACCCCGGTTATTATAAAGAACTCGAGAGTAAAATAATTGTTCAGAGGAATGAAATGGCAGAAGACAAATAGTTTATCACGGTCTATTTATTTGGTAGGCATAAAAATAAATTGACCTAAACGATGCCTACATGTATACCGTATGTATATAGTAATTTCTGAGTAAAGGGCATTTTTTAAAGTTTAATGTAAGTAAATGATGTACACATGCGGTTCGAGCTGAGTATACAGCCGTTTCACGAGCAAATCGCAAATGGTGACCTAGAGCAATTAGATACAGTATACCAAAGTCTTTTTCCAAAGAAAATGCGTTTTTGTACGTTTTAAAGCTCTTTGCTTCAAATTCATTTAAAAAAAATAAAGATTGGGAATCACTTCTTTCTTTAGTCAGAAAATGTGAGTAGAGTTCTTCAGAACAAATTCAGTGCTCTTAATAATATGTACTTTAATATTAAGCAAACATTAGGGTGTGTTCAGGAGTGTAGCGTAACGTAGCAGCTTCCAAAATATAACGAACGCACCCTTAACAGTTTTCAGTCCAAATCGAGTGACCTCATGTATTTAAAAGACAAATATCTGACTCAAAGATATTAGTACGAACAGTTCTATAGTAACCTCATGTATATTCAAAACAAACATTTGCCTCATACACACATATGAATTATCTAATTAGCTTTCAACATTTTTCCATTAGCCGACTTTTGGTTCTATATACCTGACGGGTTCGTAATGTTTGATGTAGATCTTGTGGAACTGTTGTTCGTCTTCAGAAATCGTGATGTCATCTTTCACTTCTGATGCAATATGGCGGGGTAAAACACTTAACAGCAGCCGTTCCTGTGATGAATGGTGGCAAAATATGATACAAACGTGTAAAATAGAGAAAGAGAAGTACCTATCTTTATATTTTCCTTCTCACAATGTCAAGGGTTTGTGATTTCGGAATTCTACACACACAGTTTTAGAACTTTGTTTGGAGTTCCGAAATCACAAACCCTTGATATTGTGAGGATGATATAATTTATGACAAATATTGAATCATCATAATGTGTTTTGGAAAAAAAATTCAGGATGAATAACTAACTTAATAGTTGAAATCCATCGTTGCTTACACAAACTGTGAAATCACTTATTTTCAATGGGGTTTATTTTTCGTTGTTTTGGAGGTAAGGAGAGACCTTTGAATCTATTACCACATCGAAATGTTACATTTGATATGCATTTATTTATATTTATTACTTAAACTTCTCAAACCTCGAATTAAAATCCCCACAAGCCAATATTTCTTTCTAAAACCTCTTTCTAAAACCTCGAAAATTTGACCATTCGAAAATATGTTTACAAGTTTACAGTTTATAATCTAAAATATATTGGTACTTTCTTCTTGGCTACATTTAAAGTAATCTCAAGCTTTGTAAAAAAAAAAATGTATGCATATATGTAAATTAATTATATACTATACATAACAAAATTAACTGATTGTGTCTTTGGTTGACAAACATTAGTATGCTCACGGCAGAAATGTTCAACAAAATACTAATAGTACTTTCATCATATAATAGATACTGATGACGTACCAGTTTTTCGTTCTCCTCTTGTATTTCCTTTTTGGCGGCTATACAGTTCCGAGTGTCTACGAAGGTCTTTCGCTGGGCTTTCTGGTTGACATTGTTGATAAAAATTCCCGCCACATTTACAGACACGAAGAGTATTATATTGGCCAGTAACTGAAATATAAACATAAATAATCAACACCTTGTTTCAATTATTTTTGTTTAAAATGTATAATACAATAGATTATATTGTTTCCATATTACGTTCACAGAAAGAAGACTTGGGGTAACTAATTCGGAAACAGCCACAGAATCGACTGTTCGTATATATTTTTTTTCTTGGAATCATGCAAATGCTAATATCAGAGAAAGCGTGAACGTTTTTTAATGATATAGAACTGATACATGTAAAGTAAGTTAATGAGTTTATTATTTTTTTAAATGGTGATGGGTATTTTACTTATTAAATGATTTATTTAGTTTATTGATCTGAACCTAGATGCAGCTTTTTATTCATGTTTTGAATTTTCAAAAAAAATATTTATCTTTAATTCTTTATGCTTATTCGTTTATTCATCTTTTTACGTGATTCAAAGAATCCAGGCCAATTTATCTTTTACGTAGAAAATTTATTCAAACAAAAAATATCTCCGATTATATAAATTTTCTTTCATATATATTTTTCTCTCGTAAGATCTTTCAATTTTATTTATGTTTCCGCCAACTAATTTCTTCTCTTTGGTATCATGAACATTTAGTAACGTCTATCAACTCTGAAAATTTGAGCAAAATCCATCGAGAAATGAGTGAAATATGAGGCCTCAAAGTTGGCGTCTAGGAAAAGGAAAAAAAAAAGAATAATAAGAATAATCTTAATCATCAGAATCAGTAGAAGGTCTTCCGTTGGAAACGGAAGACCTTAATAATCAACACCTCTACATGTTTCAATTATTTTGTTCAAAATGTATAATGCAATAGATTATATTGTTTCCAGATTGCGTTCACAAAAAGAAGACTTGGGGGTAACTAATTCGGAAACAGCCACAGAAACGACTGTTTATATTTTTTTTCTTGGAATCATGCAAATGCTAATATCAGAGAAAGCGTGAACGGTTTTTAAGGATATAAAACTAATACATGTAAAGAAAGTTAATGGGTTTATTATTTTTTTTAAATGGTGATAGGTATTTTACTTATTAATGATTAATTAAGTTTATTGATCTGAACCTAAAAGCAGCTTTTTATTCATGCTTTGAATTTTAAAAAAATAAATTTATTTATTTATCTTTATGCTTATTCAATTATTTATCTTTTTACGTGATTCAAAGAATCCAGGCCAATCTGTCTTGGACCTAGACATTTTATTCAAACAAAAACTATCTCCCATTAAATATATTTTCTTTCAAGTATTTTTTTTCTCTCGTAAGATCTTTTAATTTTATTTATGTTTCCGCCAACTAATTTCTTCTCTTTGGTATCATGAACTGATGTTCTTTTGCGTACTTTCACGAGCAACTTCGCTAGTTAACGTTCACATAAATATTTCATTATCAACACTGAAACGTCGCTGCAGAAGAGTTTAAAGTAGGGATATTCTGTGAACGAGATGCTAAAAGTAAAGAAAACTGGCATTTGTATCCGTAAGAAAGGTCGATAAACTGAAGAAAAAAAGTTTCTCAAAGTTTGATACACAACGTATAACATTGTCTTTCCTTTGATTTGGTTTTACTCATTTCGTTACAATAAAAACGTTATGAAAATGTCTTTTCTGTGAAATTGGACTATCTAAGTTCTTTGGAACTTGTGTCCAATCCCTTTGACATATTGTCAATAAAATATGTTCAAAACGAAACCGCGAGTTTTTAAGAGTGCTTTTTAAACTTTAAAATACATGTAAAAGAGTCATGACCTTCACGCGGAAGTTAACCCTGCTCTGTGCAATATTGTCGTCATTGATAAAGAAAAAAACCATCATGTACTAACACTGATGTGTAACGTTTTTATGGCAGGGAAACACACATTTTGGCAAAGACTATGCATTCTTACGAACATCCGCAATGTAGAGAAATGTAAGTATATGTTAACTCAATAGTAAAAGTGCAACCATGAGGAATACAAGTAGAATCGGTAGGATTAGGTGCCATGGAGGAGTGAGCGTCACCCGCCGTGTGCACCTTCTTATCATGGGGGAAATAAAGGGAAAATCACACAATGTTTCATTTTTTTTTTATTTCTTCCTCTCCACCCTTTCTATGAATCTTCTTCCTTTTTCCCAACCTCCCTGATATGTTTCGAAATTCTGTCCTAGCTCTAACAAAATATATGGAATAAATCTTGGACATCCCTTCTGGAAACGTTAAAAGAAATGAGCAGATTAGAGGCACTCGGGCTAAGCTAAAGCAAAGATGTGATCTTAGCACAAGTACATGTGTATATCCGTCAGGCAAAACAAAATAATCTACGAGGTTCAAGAAAGAATGACTACAGTAAAACTAATTCACTGCCCAAGAGGACAATTCTCCACTATAAAATCGATATTTAATCATTTTGAAGATTTCAGTTAAGCGTTTCTTTAAATCTCCAATCCTAATATTCATTTACAGAACAATAAAGCAGCATCGCCTGGAAGAGTTTTGAATGAATCGTGTTGTAATTCGTAATTTGGACGTATATTCTAGAAACCATTAGACAATGTGATAACATTGAATCCCTTTGCTACTCTACTATAATTAACACGCTAATAAAATACATATAATGGAACCTCGGGAATCATAAAGCGTCACCTATGAACTTTATCAGGATATTCAATATAAAGTCCGGTCACTCCCTTTTTCTTTCAGGTTATAGAATTACGACTTCCTTTAGTAGAGTCGCCAGAGAGAGCACGCACCTTGCACGTCTTACAAATCTGTTAAGTGTGACAAATGTAGTTACTGCTGCTGCGACAACACGTTGTAAGATTCATGGGAGTCGTGTGAACTTTTTTTTTCTAAGGTTAAGACGGAGAAGCAAAAAAAACATAACGTATATTTTAAATAACCATGCAATGGTCTCCATTGACAAAATAAAAACAATATTAAATTTGACAAATTCCCAATTGTTTCCAGGTACCGAGTGAAACTTTTAATATGGCTTCTGTTTACATTGCCTATGATTTTTTCATGTCCTTTCGAGAATTTTCACTTATATTGCAATGCCATCACTTGCCGGTTGAGGGCTGCAATTAGATTTGTTATTGGCATGCTACGAAATTGTTAATCTCAGCGAGATGGGTAGAGACTGAATATTTGGACTGACGTCTACTACCCATCTCAGACCATTCCCATACAACGTGATTCGGGGTTTTTTGCTCCGACTTCGGCAGCTCGTTTCAATAAATACAGACTGAAATGAATAAGCTGCCCGCCTCAACTTTTTCCTTTGAACATCCCTGAAAGTGTCTATCACTATAAAACATTCCTTTCTTACCTTTAAAAGGTTTAAATCTAGTAAAATATAAAGTTGCTTATTTTTCCTGACAGCATGATGGCTGTTTGCTATTCATTTAAACCTTCGTTGCTGAAGAGTTCCACAATAATCTGTTTCTAATAATTCATACTATAGATCATTCTTATAAGAAATAGTAGTAGTACGAATTATTAGAAACAGATTATTGTGGAACTCTTCAGCAACGAAGGTTTAAATGAATAGCAAACAGCCATCATGCTGTCAGGAAAAATAAGCAACTTTATATTTTACTAGATTTAAACCTTTTAAAGGTAAGAAAGGAATGTTTTATAGTGATAGACACTTTCAGGGATGTTCAAAGGAAAAAGTTGAGGCGGGCAGCTTATTCATTTCAGCCTGTATTTATTGAAACGAGCTGCCGAAGTCGGAGCAAAAAAAACCGAATCACGTTGTATGGGAATGGTCTGAGATGGGTAGTAGACGTCAGTCCAAATATTCAGTCTCTACCCATCTCGCTGAGATTACGAAATTGTACGATAAAAAAGTGTGCTGACTTTGTTAGTTGAATGCGTATTGTTTCTATTTGTTCCAAAATTAATTGATATAAATTATAGATATAATAATAGTATTTGGTACAGATTTGGCTCCATGGAATAAATAAAATCACATATAGTTAATCAATGATCACACCTTGTCCTCCTGATCAATTGTCTGTTATCTTGTCAACTAAAAGTTTGATAATTTACAAATGATATTTAAGTGTTTAAGGCAATTTATAGACATCTTATTTTATTAAAATGTAGTGACGAATTTTCAAAATACATGTACTTTGTCAAGAAGAGAGTATTTACTTGAGTAACCCCAATCGAACTAAAGTGCATGTTCCAAAACGTGCCTGCTTCCACTTTGAAACGTCTGCTATAGAGAAAATAAATAACGCTTCTTTAGTATAATTCCTTGCTTGTTTGTGGATGTTTATAATTAACGTGCAAAGCAGGCACATCAACAAGGATGAACTCATAGCTATGTCGGCAGATGTTATACATGACACTTGTAAAAGCGTGCTTTCAGCATGTACACAGTATCTCTTTCGACGAAAACCCATGAAGAGGACAGGGAACTAGTTTACCGCGAACTTGACGTCATCAGGCAGAACAATGTCCAGTGCGTTTGTTGCTACTTATAGATCACGAGAGAAAGAGTGAGAGAGATTTTGTACGGTATCTGCAGAAAATACACAAGCATAATGATACTGCGCTGCACCAAAGCAAAGTATAGAACTTTTATCCTTTTTCTGTATTTGTCAGTTGGTTTTCAGAGAGTCTCTGAAGAGAAGTATATGCAGTTTAAGTGTTAAATATTCACAAAACTATATATGTACCTCAATATGTACCTCTTGGCTTTCTAACCAAGTAGTTCTCTAGATCAAGATGATAATCAAATTGGTTCATATGTAATTTTAAAAATATTTAAAAAGTGTATTCGTTTTAGTTAATGTACGAGGGACGTTCAATATATAATGTCATTAGCTCGATGACATACAACATAGTAGTCATATGACATGAAGCTTGACTTTCTCTCATTATTGAATCTTTAATGAATTGATAACGGTTTGGGAAGCTGGAAAACAAGGGCTATTCGAGACACTGCATTAAAAATGAATGGTCAAGAATCAGTAAACTAGAGTAAAATTAAACGTTTCATTAAAGCAGCTGTAAAACTTGTTAATATCCCAAAAATATATTTACTGAAATATGTGAAAGTTACAGCAACCAATGCCTGTTTTATAGACAGGTGAACATGTAGAATTCAATAAACAAAAATTATATAATGGGCATCAAAAATGGGTACCCTCCTTGGCAACAATGACTTACAACTACCGATGTAAATTTGCGAAATTTCAACAAATTATCACTGATTATGTTTTATTGACTTTAAGATTCATAGCAAAATTGATACAAATCATTTTGGGGATAGTTCATACTGTTTTGAAGAAACATTTATTAGTAACAAAGTTTAATACTCAAAGTTCACCCTATATTTAAAAAAAATGAGTGAAAAAGACAGCGTGTAGGAATATCCAAACAATTTTTTTAAAAATCAAAAATTGTACTTATCTACGTTTGTATGAAATTCTAACAGATAATGAAACTTGAATCCATTTTGCTTTAAGCCCTCAAAACAAATTTACGATAAGATGCACTTGACAAAACTGCAAAGGCCTAAGAAGAGCAAAAAATTGCAGGAGCATTAAACAGTTTTATATGCTATTTTCTTAAATATTAGCGGTCTTTTTATTCAAATTCATATTCGGGGAGGTAGCTCAAATTTCCGGAGGAGTCTAGAAAACAAGTTTTTTGCAAAAAAATTGAAAGGTTTATGAGAGGAAGGAAACAGAATGAGGAATACACTACATTAAATGTCTTCATGACGGCGTCCAAATCCACAGTTCATGAAGAGTAAAAAAGTTTTGGGGATAAACAGAAAGTTAATGTTTTGTCACACCAACAAAATTTGCCAGATCTTTCAACCTCTGACGTGTTTCATTTCCTTAACTTAGAAAAACATCTTTCAGATGCGGAAAAAAGTACTTCTACAATATCAACAAGCGTCTGCTCAAGAGTCGCGAGATTGGGAGTTGATCCCGCGCAACGGGTTCGAATCCCACTGTGGGACACGGAGACCGGTCCTTCGGATGAGACCGTATAAACCGAGGTCCCGTTTCGCAGTAGTTGCTGGCACGAAAAAGATCCCTCCCTGCTCAATGGCCCTAAGTGCTGAGTATATAAGCAAATTTGTAGCTCTCCACCGGAATGTGGTGGCGTCTCCATATGAGTGAAAAAATCTCGAAAGGGACGTAATCAATCAATATAAATCAACATCTATCTTAAACTTGGCTGCTTTTTCTTGAAAATATATCATGTGAATATTACTGAGACTGAGCAAAGATTTCACGACTACGTTCGTCGACTATGTGCTATAGGAAGAGTAACAAATCATGAACATTGGGATGTTTTACAAACTTATGCATGGCATTGGCAAATTTCATCAGATGATTTTATTTTTTAAATATGAAAAATATCAAGTCTTAGTTTTTACGTCCACTTCATGTAGTAAAGAAAATACATGGTTAAGACCGTAAGAACATTGATCTTTCAAATAAGTTTTATCTTCATAATCATTTCAAGCACTCAGCTTCCGTAAAAAGCTCATGTAAACGTCCATTAATCCATTATTTTTAAAATCGTGATCGTAACATACCTAATAGACCGTATAATTAGAAGTTAGTACTTCAGCAATCGATCAACATCGATGTATGGTGAACTTGCTACATTAATTGACATTGGCAAAAGACAAACAAGAAAAAAATATAAATTTGGCTTTGCAAAGCAAAAGAGGGACCTGAAATTTACAATGCAACGGAGAATTAAAAATTATGTTCCAGAGCATGCAAAGCTTAAATCTCATGCTTTGCTGCAATTTTTTTTTTACAATTTGACAAATTTTAATGAACATAGCGGAAAACCATCTTTGCTAGCCATCGGTTTTCGATGCACAATTTACTCTTCTTCTAGAGTAGAACTCGGATTGGAAACCCTTGGCTAGCAAACATTGGGGGAAAGGGGGGGCTACATATGTACATGTAAGATATTCAAATTTGGAACAGATTTGGAAGTATATTCAGGTAACTTGTGGCCTAGATAGTGGAACAGAATGTATATAGAACAGTCAATTGCCTCATTAATGATTAACTACTTCATGTAGTAATGCACAACTACAACTCTAACTTCTTAAAACGTGCTCCGAAAGGGTCATTTGGAAGTGACAATTAAGTTAGAAGCAACGAGTTGTAACAAAGTAAAAAAAAATGTGTTGTCCATTGGCGTTGGCACGTTGTATAAATGACCAACAGACGTGTTAAACTGTTATAATATAGAGGTAATACATACTTTATTCTTTAATGACAGATATTAAAATATACTATTGCTGTTACAATATTGGAGAAAATCAAATAACATGTAGTTGTAGATCAAGATTACCTTTGGTTATATATTGCATTCCTGAAATCTAGAAAGGAGTACATTATATATTAGAATATCAATAATATCTATAACAGTATCAATACTAAATAGTGGTTATATAGACGAGGTTCAATGAAAGTAAAACAATAATAGCTATCAAACATGTAAACAAAAAAGGTAATACAAATCCAGCCAGTGAGGAGCATATTTTGATAAATTTTGAATTTCTTTCTTACAGGATGTGGTCCACATCGAACTTGAAAGCAGAAATACACGTATCAGAGAAACTGACTCTCCAAGTCCACACTTCTTACTTTCTAGGGGAAACTGAGTTTTGTGAAGTCTGCTGTTCGTTATAGCTTTGAACAACCTAAAATATTCTCAAATAATAACAAGTGGATTACCTACTGACGGTCACAGATGAAAACAAATTATGCGTGTGTTGCTCAGTGAAAAATTGCTGGAAGTTAAACTTGATACAGACATGAGGAATAACTGCTTGCTAATCTGGTTAGAATTAAAACCAGCGTGTAAAAATATAATGTATATTTAATTTAAAATTCTTTATAAAAAATCCATGCTTGAATGTTCATTGAATAAAATTTAAAATGTAAACAATTGTTATTTTTTCAGTTTTCTTGCAGGAAGACAACGAAAACATCCAAGTGTTTAATTTATAAACATGTATCATAACATGTTTTGTAAGTGTTTAAAGTCTAAACATGTAAGTGTTTTGGCTCTAAACGCTTTCCGTTACACGTAATGAAATTCAATGTGTTTAGAATTTCAACGCATCCCAAAAAGTGTGACAAGAAAGTGCTTAGGAAAGTGTCTATCATCTAAACACATTTTTTACAGTGTATATTCGGGTAACTTGTGGCCTAGATAGTGGAACAGAATGGATATAGAACAGCCAATTGTCTCATTAACGAATAAACTACTACATGTAGTAATGCACAACTACAACTCTAACTTCTTAAAACGTGCTCCGAAAGGGTCATTTTGAAGCGACAATTTAGTTAGAAGCAACGAGTTGTAACAAAGTAAAAAAAAAACGTGTTGTCCATTGGCGTTGGCACGTTGTCATTTAAGATGTATAAATGACCAACAGACGTGTTAAACTGTTATAATATAAAGGTAATACACACTTGATTCTTTAATGACAGATATTAAGATATACTATTGCTGTTACAAAATTGGAGAAAATCACATTCATTAGTATTTATAAACATTTGAAGCTCGCCTTAATTCTGATCTTTCGTCCTAGCATATCAGCATACTTGTATGCTAGCTTAGACTGATATTCTCACAAAGTGAAAGTACATGTAAATATTTTATACTAACTCTCGCTCAAAATGACTCAGGCTCACTGAATTGGCAGGGCTCAGATTAAAGATATACTACACAGAATCACAATGAGCAGAGATAGACAAAGAACGAAGATTTACGATAAAAGAACTGAAGATGACAGATAGACTTTTTTCTACAATGTACTCCTCTGCATGTATTGTGTATTTAGAGCTCAAGCGGCGCTGTGGTATAGCTGATAATATGCTAAATATACCAGAATCTTGAAGGGAAAAAATTTCCCCCAATCTTTTCCCTACATCAGCGAATGCAGTTTTCTGTTGACATGGTAATCAATCATTGTATATCGACATCAAACTGCCAACACCTACTGCTGCGTTAACCGAACGCATCAAATTATAATTAACTCGTCAAAAAAATTAATTTATCTGTTTTTGACACAACCCCCATTCCAACCTCCATATTTGAGCCTCGTTATCACAATGCACGTGCTCACCAAAACTTCTTTTTTTACTTTCGACCTTGACAGCTCGATTTTTTGGCTTTGCAGTATATATAGTGAAGTTTTACGATGCTTCTTTCCACAAATGCATTAACTTCTAACCCTTACAGATTGTTTTCATAACAATTAACAACGTTTTCAGGTACCACATCAATAACAAACTCTGTATTCTTTATACAAAATGTCAGTTTGATGGACGAGATCTTGCGCTTTATCTTTTCGAGTGCATTACAAAATATCATTTGGATCTCTCGATTAATTGTGTGTCAAAATCAGACTTTTCTTCGAAAAAATATTTTTGTTCAGTTAGATCATAACATGTATTCTATGCATAGATCATCTGTCAAGAATGTTACTGTTCTCTGCTTTTTGTTTATAACAGTATTTAGTTGTATTGTAACATAGACTGTATAGAGATAACGAACAGTTACTTTATTCAAGCTCAAAAGTCCATAAATCAATACAAAACAGGAGCAGAGCAAACACGGACCTCCAAAACACCAGAGGTGGGATCAGGTGCCATGGAGGAGTTAGTATCCCCAACCGACCAGTCACACCCGCCGTGACATGATGAAACATATATTTCAGGAATTGTCAGTTAGGGACTAGGGAGTTGGAGGAATACTTCCAAGGGACCAATGTTTAGGGGGTTCGGTCAAAATCATTATCACAGTCGTAGGCATGGTTAGTACTGAAGATTAACGAATGATGAAACAAGGTTCAGACTTCTTTGGACAGAAGCAATTTAAGATTTCTTTGGAAATTTTTGAAATTCTATTATTATGGCCCTTGAATGACCACAATATCGTATAAAATGTATAAGCAGATTTTAAAATACTCGAATGTTTGCTGGAAAATCATGTAGATAAATCTTTTGATACAATGTACCATCCTTACAAATAGGGATATTGTCTGCTGCAAAATATCAATCAAGGAAAATCTGACGGTTAAAAGTTATTTTTTAATAATCATTATGGGTTTCTTAGCAAGGAACCAATTGACATACTTGAGAAAGAAACTATGTAGCCGTACACATAGTTAAGTTGATGCCAAGCCTGAATAAGACAGAGCTGCAGCACTGTAGCGCTCTAGTTTATTTGACATGTCCCAATTTCTTCAGCCAGAGAGCTACAGTTCTGCAGCAAGAGAAGACAAATCTATGAACGAGTAATATAGAATTCTAGGTCATAAGGAATGATGTTCAAATCCCCTGAAGACTAAATACAATGTAAATTCAGTAACTGAAATAGATAAGAAAAATATTAGTTGAAAAGAATGCATTTTGAAGGTTCTATATGACTTCTTTATAACTACATTTTTCTTTAATGCTAGAAAGACAATCGTACGTCTTCCTTTCGTATATTACAAGAAAATACATCATCATATATTTCTCCCATGGTGCTCAGTTGCCGGAAAACTATTGTACAATTACTGGAAAACAATCATACGCTTAACTTCCATTCGATATGTTTTAAGTGCATAGATATTCCGAAAGCACAGCCAGGGGAATAATAATTCAATGAGTTTTACAACAGCAACGTGACAAAAGGAAGAAAGAACAAGAATCGTAGGATAAAGCCGAACAGCAATTGAAACAGGGTGTGTTCAGTAAATGTTGGAATTTTCTTAAGAGAATATTTTCCTTAAAAGATCGCCTTAAAGTAAGGCGGCCTTGAAAATGTGCCGAGCAGGGCGACTTTTGGGGATCATTTTACCCTAGAAAATGTGTCACCGTATGTAACAATTCAATTTTTAAGAAAGGGGTTTGATCTTTTCCAGTAATTAACAGGGCCAAAAAAGGCTAAAATTGAGCACTGTTCTTTTGCTTGGAAAATTAATTGTCCGAATTTCCAATGGTTAAGTAGTAATGAGTAAACGAACCAAAATCTATCAGAGGAGATGGAGATGCAGAAGACAGTTTACAATTTGCATGTACTATTTTGATTTATTAAATACGATTATACAATTTTACCAAACATGAAAGAGAGTCAAAAAAATTACAGAATATACATTTTTTAGACTCTTGTTGCGTGCTTTAAAACATCACGTGCTATCAAACATCCTTTAGAATAAGAGTGATTAACGTATAACCGTCATATAAGTACGCGTCAATTGTGCGATTACACAAATCTTTGTCAAAATCCTATCTTTCTTTTTGCCTTCAGTTTTACTAAATTGATAGAAAAACGCATACTTAATTCAAAGAGACCCATAGTAACTCTTTAATAAATACAAAGTAGCTGTTTTAATGAAGTCAAGGAACCCCATAATTTGTTGTCTATGTTGACTAGTATAATAGTACATACAAGTAGTAAGAGAATTTTTCAAGGCAAAACATCCTGACATACAAAATAATAAGAGCACCGCAAAGCAAGGCATGATGCCATCCCCTCGAAAAGAGCATAATTTATCTAAAATAAAATTGCAATCTGATTAAAATCAGATCCTCGATCCGCTCCTCTATTTCTTTTGTGTCGCTACCTCATGTGGCGACAATAAAAAAAATTGAGGAGCGGATAGAGGATCTGATTTTAATCAGATTGATCAAGATATAATTTGACATCGATCCCGATGCTTATAAGGTATAACTTCCGTTTCGCACGGACGTCACAAAAACACATGTACTGTCAGATGATTTCGTTACTTTTTTCCCCTTCAAACTCCGTTGCAAGAGAATAATAACTTTCTTCTACCATGTGTCGCCCGCGTGGCGCAGTGGTTAGAGCGTCTGCTCTAGAGTCGCGAAGTAAGGAGTCAATCCTTACGTCACGGGTTCGAATCACACTGTGGGACGTGGAGACCGGTCCTTCGGGTGAGACCGTACAAACCGAGGTCCCGTGTCGCAGTAGGTGCTGGCACGAAAAAGATCCCTCCCTGCTCAATGGCCCTGAGTGCCGAGTATGGACAAAATTTGCAGCTCCCCACCGGCAAGTGGTGGCGTCTCCATATGAGTGGAAAAATTTTCGAGAGGGACGTTAAACAATATACAATCAATCAATCAATCCTACCATGTCAATTAGATTGATTGATTGTATATTGTTAAAAATGTAACGTCTCTCTCGAGAGCTACAAATTCTGTCCTATACTCGGCACTCAGGGCATTGAGCAGGGGGGGATCTTTTTCTTGCCAGCACCTACTGTGAAACGGTACCTCGGTTTATACGGTCTCCACGTCCCACAGTGGGATTAAAACTCGCGACGTAAGGAATAACTCCTTACTTTGCGACTCTAGAGCAGACGCTCTAACCACTGCGCCACGCGGGCGACAACATGTCCTTTAGACCTGCCTGATATATTGATCTATATACTAGAACATTTTACATGTTATTCAGTTTTTGAAAAGAGATTATTTCGGAAACGATACACCGTCTTAAAACTCTTAATAATATTACTCATCTTCTTATGAGGGGGTGCAGATACCTATCTGAGTTTATTAAGTTTAATCATTATAGAGAGCAGACTTAAATGTTTCACAGCAAACATCTTCAGCAGCATTTAAGTGTCGAGTGCCTAATTTTCTTTTAAACCAAATACTTAACTGTTTACTTCTTTTACGGGATGAATTGTCCGTCTATTACAGATTCTGGGTCAACCGTGAGCTTTCCTCTTATTGTTGAACCCAGATTCTTTTAAACCTCAAGACACAAACACGAGTTGCCAATTTTGTAGTTTTATATACGGAATTAGCATGGAATAAACTTTTACATGAGCTTGGGATGTATCAGCACCGAAGGTCTGATTCCAACTGACTATAATTTTCAACAACAAATCAAACATACTGAACAAAGAGCGAGTAAAATAAAAGGATTAACAAAAGTATATAGAAATCAAGTATCAAACCATTATAGAGCGAATGGTGACATTTTAGCAGCATGTATATAATAGAATTAAAGATGAAAGATTAAGTGTCAATAATTATAAATAGAAGTCAATTAAGGGATTAACTGTCCATCTCTGAATATGCCTCGGGTGGGATTAAGGCTGTGTGGAATTTATATAATTATCACATTTGCCGAAATATAAGAAAAGTTTTGACAACAATTTACACAAAGTCCGAAAAGTTAATTTACAAAGTATTTTATAATAAGTCCGAAAATGTCATATTTTACACCGTAACACATGCTTCGCCTTCGCGTAAAACACGTCCTCGTGTTTTGATTTTCTTTTCTTTTTTTCTCTCAATAAAACCGATCTTTTCTTTGTCTTCCCTGATGTCTGCGTGGATGAAATTGTTGTTTATTTTCTACGAACACGGCTAGCAGATGATCCCTTTCATCTTTCAATGATCGGATGGTCTGTAGCAGGGCGTTGTTTTCCTCCCTTAATTGTTTGCCTGTCTGCTCAGCTTCTTCTTGAATTTTCACTACGTATTGACTGTAGTCCTTTCCGATGTTGTTTAATTTCCTCTGCATTAAGTCCATAAGGACTTTGTCCGCCTGGGCATCTTCTTTCAGTTTTCGAATTTTCTCACGAAATATGTTATCATTAGAATTGTTTGATTGTTCTTGCATCTTCTTTTTCATAACCATATTTTGATTTTCAAGTTTTTCGATTTCACATTGCGCTTTTGATAATTTGATCACCATATTCTTATTCTCTTTATTTGACACGCATAGCTGGATTTTAACATTTTTCAGCTCAGCTCGTAGAGTACACGATGTATCACATATTGAACGAAAATGATTGTCTCGAAGAGAACTGAATGGTAATTCTCGCAGAATTCGTTTGTTTTCAAGATACTTGCACAGTCTTTTCCTGTCTCGAGCTTTCCTTTTGCTTGGGACTGGTCCTTCATCTACGAGTTTTGGTGCTGCTTTCTTCATCTGTGTAAAACACGTCCTTGAATAATGTCCAATTCTGTGACATCGGTAGCACTTCTGGTTGAATGCATAACACAAAACGTTTGGATGCACATTTCCACACCTTCCGCACACTGGACGCTGACATGAAGGAAAGTAAAACTTTTTCTGTCTCCACTGCGGTCGGAAAGAATACTCCATTGCTGTCCTAATACGTCTGCTTCATCTGTATCTGCACTGTCAATTCTGGGGAAACTCGCTATTTAGCTTCTGTAGAGGTCCAGGATCTGACTACTACAAAGTATATGTAGTAGCCCCGGGTGTCGTTACCCTTAGGTTTCTCACACCAAGTTTTACGGGATGAATTGTCCGTCTATTACAGATTCTGGGTCAACCGTGAGCTTTCCTCTTATTGTTGAACCCAGATTCTTTTAAACCTCAAGACTCAAACACGAGTTCTAAATTTTGTACTTTTATATAGAATCAGCAAGGAATATACTTTTACATGAGCTTGGGATGTATCAGCACCGAAGGTCTGATTCCAACTGACTATAATTTTCAACAACAAATCAAACATACTGAACAAAGAGCGAGTAAAATAAAAGGATTAACAAAAGTATATAGAAATCAAGTATCAAACAATTATAGAGCGAAACGTGACATTTTAGCGGCATGTATATAATAATATTAAAGATGAAAGATTAAGTGTCAATAAATATAAATAGAAGTCAATTAAGGGATTAACTGTCCATCTCTGAATATGCCTCGGGTGGGATTAAGGCTGTGTGGAATTTATATAATTATCACATTTGCCGAAATATAAGAAAAGTTTTGACAACAATTTACACAAAGTCCGAAAAGTTAATTTACAAAGTATTTTATAATAAGTCCGAAAATGTCATATTTTACACCGTAACACTTCTATCGATATCAAATTGATTTTCATTTCCCCTGAAGAATATGTTTCGCAATATTCAAGAATTAAATAACTTGCTCAAGTCAAGAAAATTTTATTTACAAATGGTCTTACAATAGGACTTGCAGCTACTTCATCCGTGAAAGATAAATAAATGAATAGTTCCCTTCATTTGCCTATTCCTTAACCATTTATTCTAGTTATAGAGCAAATCCACTAACGTACATATAGAAGTACACAATTCGCGTGTACTGTTATTTTATCTCAAAGGAGGAAGGGAAATTTTTCACAGTTTTTCCCATATGTTTATAAAGATACATCGTAACGACTCCCAATTTTCTCCACAGATCAAACTAGGCTTATCGTTTTGATGAACAAATGGCCTTAAATGAAGTCTAATAACTCATTTACTATAAAATTGTGTGTTTATCATGATCTATTTACCTCTCTAACAGAAGTATACTTATTTACACAAAAGAGGCAAATGATTCGGACATTGGATTCAATCAATTCTATATGACGAGGTCATGAACTTTGCCATTGTAAATCATTCCTAGTCTCTTGTCACACAGATGTCCAGGGTAGAGTAACTACTGGGGATACAAATTAAATTATTTATTTATTTACGGAAAACCTTTTTTGTCCATCATGTTGAAACAGAATTATACTAGTTATATAACCAAGAGATAATGTCTTTACAATCAATATCTTTATATCATGAATTTAATCACTTTTCCCCTGCTTTTATCGAATATAATGCGACTTTAATTTGATTTAATGGAAATTCAATCAACAGCACGTACAGTAAAGAAAGAAAAACTGAAAATCTTACAAAACTGAAAAATCCTGGGTTCATTTTAAAATCATTTTAAGTCATCTTGGTATATTTACTTCCTTTAGTAGCTTGATTAAACATTCAAAATTGTTTAGAAAAAAAATTTTAATCATGTTAATTGTTTGCCAAAATATTTCCAATTTTGCTAACAAAACAAAACAAAACGAAAAAAAATCTTTGGTATTTCGGGGCTTAATAAGATTATCAACGTTTATAAACACGCAACAACAGGGGCTAGCCTTTCTCGTTATTTTCTTTCACAAGATACAAAACCCATATGGCATGTTCAAGACAGCAAACAGACAAACCCTAACTTTTTATACAAGACCTGGATTTAATTTCTGTTCAGTCTGGATCAAAATCCGATTTCAATATTTTTCTTTGTCTTGCCTAAGAGAAGAAAATTCAGAAATCCGTCTCGTTTTTCCTAAAAGTGAATTTTTTTCTTCAGAGCTTTGTGTTTCGCTACAAACTTAAATCTGTCTCCTATTCCCTAAAAGTGATTTTTTTTTCTTCAGAGCTTTTCTTATACTTCTTAAATAACAGAATGAATGTAGTCACGGAATTTTTTACACTTGATAAATTTGCCTTTAGCAGACATTGTGACCCCTGAATGGTTTCTACAACAATCCGAGTTTGCTGATACAGTCAGTGCGATTTATCCCGTACAAGTGATAAAGCAGTGTCAAAGCTAAAGCACATTGTTCGAGAAATATTGCATTATTTGACTTTATATAATTGATAATAATAAGCAACGTTACGTCTTCGTATAAATGCATGCGACTAAATAAATGATTTTGTGTTTGATAACAGGTCTATGGGCGTTGACAGTCACCTGTGTTGCGAGGATAACATCATTTACTCCCTCTTCAAAACTAGTACTCGAGCATTGTCGAGACGCAGAATTTTATCAGAGAGATGAATTTAACATTTGCAATTGATTTTTCGATCACTTTCACATTGCATTTAGTTAATTTAAGGTAACTGTTATATTATATTGCTATATTGTATGATATAATAATGATTTCTTGCATAAACGAGAAACGTGACGTCATCAAAAGACGGGTCCAAGGAAAAAGTGATTGATCACAAATAAAAAATATTTTAACATGCATTTCAAAATTAAAAAGATTTGTTTAAAATGTATAAGGTCTTTATCTTACCTGTCTCCACCAGTTTGAATCACTTCCGGTCTTCGTGACGATGCAAACAATCACGTGACTCACTGGTATAATGACGCCACAAACTACAGCCAGAAATGTCCTCAGCGGCACCAGGGAGTAAATGATGAACACCACGAAGACAATCTGCCACACACCGTCTGCGTGGGTGTACTGGGGGCGGGGCGCCAAAGGATGGTCAAGGTCAAATGGAAACGAAAGCACAGCAAAACAGATCATAAAAAACAAAATCACGTGAACCACCACTCTGAAATGGACTTCTCGCATACATTCGTAATTGAAAAGAAAGGATAGCAATAGAATGAACATTGAGATGAAAATAAGACACATCACTCCATGACAGATGCCATAAATAGTAACATCCTGAATATACGCAAATTCCAGGGCTGACAATGTTGCTGTGAGAAGAATGAAGACGCCCAAGGTATACCGAAGAGCGGATTGTTGGAGGTTATAGATGTACTTTTGGTATAATTTCTCGAGTTCCTCGCTTTTGAATTTGTACGGACTTAGCCGACGCTTCATGTTAAGTTTTCTTTTTGTCAGAGGTCTGTTATCCCCTCCCCCATCCATTTCTGGGTCCGTTTCGTCCGCACTGTTGTTTTGCATCTTTCCGGAAGTTTTCCTGTACAGTTCCGGTCGCTCTACCTTAATGCTTTTTATCTCCGTCGCATTTAGTCCTAACTAAAATTTTTTGCATAGTGTACTATCAGTCCAGGTACAAAATCCAAGTCCAAAACTAAAAATCTCAATGAATCCATTCCTAAAAAATTGTCACACTTTTAAATTTCTTCTGGCTGTTTGAAATAGTCTTTTAATCAAGATCACTCCTTGTATGAAAAACCTTGACTTCGATTTTTTTTTTTTTGCTTCTCTCAGCGATGTTTCACTTTTGTCGTGTCTAGATCGTAGTATTTGTGCTGACTGAGTTACCTGCTAAAATAATATAAGGTTTCAATAATCAATCGAAACAAACGGGTATATTTATATCTTGATATAATTACATTCAACACCTCGTTAATATCGTATAACAAATTTGTAGAATTGTATTAATACAGGTATGAATATTTGATCACAACTCGCATAAATACTTACTAACACTTTTTACTAATATCTAAATAAATACTCCACTCTAAACTCCACATAATGTAATTTTTTATAGACTAAATGTTCTTCGATCTTTTGTTTGTATCGATACACCTCTGGCTTTTTATTTTTTCTGAACACTTCTGGTTTTATCTTAGTCTGTAAATCTATTTTCAGGTAACGAAGCATAAATCTAATTTACTCTCGCGAGTTCACTTACAGGCCAGATAATGAGTTAATGGATGCTTAGCAAAGCTGAATGCAAATTTTCTGACCTGACCTGTTAGAATTTAAGTTCCAACATGCTTTACTTTAAAATGAGAATATTAGCTAGAATAATGTCGGGTCTATGATGATATATAACTAACAAATTTGGATCAATATTTGTTACTACGTTTATCTGTGACAAACAGTGTCTGAAATTAAGCTCAATGTCAAGGCAAATTTGACTGTCTTTTTACATAAAAAAAAAGTTAATTATCATTCAAGAATTATAATTGAAGTATTCTTATCAAATTTTCAACCGTGTCAAATTATGGTACATGATTTGTATTATTGTCACTGCACGCTTTAAAAATTCTTTCAGCTGATATTATAGTTTGCAGCTAACTGTAAAGTTTCAAGTTATTTTCAGGTTATTTTTAACGATGTGTTTGATATTTTTACAAGAAATACCTTTCTGTCATATTAATATATTGTAAATGTATATACATGTAATGTACAATCAGAACATAATGAATTCGGCGGAATGTACTGAAGTACATACATGTATAATTGTCCGTATATATACAGTGCTTCACGGTCACGACCTGCCCTTTTGCTCAAACTGTCAGAATGTTGATCTGAAATATCTGACGTTTTCCAGGTTTTTCACGATTTTAATACTTGACGTTTTCCTGGCATGTAAAATATCAGAATCGTAAAAAAAAAAGCCAGGAAAACGTCAGATATTTCGGACTAGAAGAGAACGAGCATACTTTTGACCAGTACTAACAGCTTAGGTACATTCGATCGTTATACCTCGGTAGGATTCTTGTTATATGGTACAAGGTAGGTACTTTTTGGGATTATTGCGTTGGCCGTTGGGGTTGGCCAATGTGGATGGGTAATATAAGGGGCTCGGGAGTTTCTGGTGCCAAAGCAAGAAATGCGATAATCAGAAAAAAACGTAGGCAACAGAAGCCTCTTGATAATTTCTGGTGCCACAAAGGAAATAATAAAGAGTACCATAAACGATCGTAGGAGCACAAAAGAACAACCGATCGACAACCATTTTATAGGGTTACATGAACAAGGTACTGAAAGAAGTTACCTTAATGCCCCTCTCACTTACCATTTTGTCTCCCTCGTCTTATTATTTGCTTCAAACATTGACTACAAGTCTGCTGTATTTGACTTAAAAGAACACACAAATGTTTTTATCGGACATATTTCTAAATACCCTGTATTTGGATGACGCTAATAAATTATTACGTATATTGCTTTATTTAGTTTATTATTACATATCATTTTAAGCCTAAATGTCGAGTTGTTTTGGTTCTATCTTGGTTAAATTAAGATTTGACATAGATCACATATAGCCCTAAAAATTAAATGACCAATTGCTAATACGTACATATACAAGTGGTATTCACACCCAAGGACAGCAATATATTGGTTGCTAAGACTTAAGCCCCATCTTCTGAATTTGAAAATTTTGCTTAGATATTAATTTTCAATATTTGTTGACAATTTACCTTAGTGACGAACAGACCTTCAGCACGTACATGTATATCTGTAATCTATACCAAGAGGGCAAATGCTTCAAACCTGTGCGACTATCAGCAGACCTCCACATAACTAATGGGTATTTTCACGGAAAACTTGACGGACAAGAGACCCCTAGGGCGGTCACTTCACGCCACGGCAGTCTACATCTGATAAACAATGTACGATAACAAAATTTTAACGGCAAATGTTGACCAAAACAACATGAAGAAAATCAATTCATATTTATATTTTAACGTTTGATTTAACATGTTTAAGCATGTTAAATGCTCAACTTCGTGCTTTTTTGGAGTCACTAATTTCCGACTTGATTAAGTCTGCAATCTATAAAGACCTTTCCTTTCCTAGACTATAATTTTCTGGCATCAACCGGTATCTTCATTCTTTTCAAGCTTGTGAATGCGTAAATTAGATAACTAATGAGACAGCATTAAAAAAGTCCATTATCATCAATATGCAAAAGGCAAAGAAATATCAAATAGTCAATCGAGTACTTTTGCATGAAAGTCTGCGAATATACTCAAAAGTACAGTGACAGTGTACCTAAAATTCTGATTAACCAGCACGAGTAACTTAATTTCAATATAGGATTGTTCCAATTTTGCAGCGAAGGAAAGCTAACATTTTCCTTTGTAGGTGAGAACCAGTTTTCCTTTGTAGGTGAGAACCAGATTTCCGTTCTTTTGATCTTTCAAACAAAAGAATTCTTGATAGCGCATCACCGACCTTGGATAGCAGAAAATAAATTCAGATGTGGCCATCACTAAGTTTTACAACGAAGTCTGGAATCTTATTAACACAGCTAGAAAGAAAATATAAAGAACCGAATAAGCCATCAATGAAGAACCCAAAAGCTTAGGAACCAACGTAATATTAAAGATTTTAACTCTTCTTTGTTAGATCACGCAATATAAAAATGTCATTTCCGTTATAGTGTCGTAAATCGCGGGGCTTGGGGAGCGATGTGTAAAGTCTATAAGAGTACTTTCTGATTTCTGGCATTCCATATTGCGTAGGCCACTACGGTAAAATCCTGAAAGATTTCCAACTGACCAGCAGAGTGCGGTGCCATTGTTTTTTTTATTGATGAGAACCAATATATCTCAGTCTTAACGACCGCTTGATTTGCAGGAAACATTAACACGTCATTGCTTAAAGAAAAGGCAAATGGGGGAGCTATTATTCTTTATTTACAAAGACGGTGTAAACGATGACGTCATATGAACGCAATTAAGTGGTCACTTTTCTTTGCAGTAATATGCTTCAATATTGAAAATTAATATCAAAGCAAAAAAATTTATATTCAGAAGATGGGGCTAAAGTCGGAGGAAAAATCAAAAGCTAAATTCTGAATATTAATTTCTTTGAAAAGTTATATAAATTAAGTTTAAAAGCAGACCTTTAATATGCAGACACAAGTATTTATATTAAGGAGCATTAAAATATTTCAATAATTAATAGATTGTAAATTTGAAAAATGCAACTTTAAAAACATTGACTCTTCATAAAAGTATTTCATGAAGTCGGATTATGAAAGCTTTGAGTAATATTTTGATGCCTAAGTGCGCGCGGAATTTAAATGATCTTACTCATTAATTTTTTTTAGAGATATTGTTTTGATAATTGTGTCTATTTCAAATGCCTGAAGTGCAAACGCGAGCTGGCACCTGCTGTATCGCTATATGTCTGCGGGCACGTGCCAATGATTTTGCAGCAGGAATGTTTTTATTAACAAGGTCAGAGATCAAAGCAATTCTCTGAATCGTCTGCAGATTTGATGAAGAGATGGACGATTGCTATATGACAGGCTTCATTTTCGGAAATGTTGTTTCCTTCAGTTTCTTTTTTTTTTTGTTTTACCCCCTCAACGATAACCTTTTGTGAACTCCATCCTATTCAAGGGTCTAATCTAAAGGTGATGAAAATGTGCTGAATGGATTTTCAGTCTAATTTTCCACGAAACAGTTTTAAATATCCTTATCTATTTAAGGGAGGAGAAGCATTCGTAACCTTATGTTAGAGACCTAACACCCCAACCCTCATTCCATATAAAGGGCAAACCCTGGTATTACCCCCTAACACCCCTCCCCCACCGTGATCCCTCATTCCCTAAAGGGCAAACCAAGAAATATCCCCCTAATACCGCTTACCCTTACCAATTCTCTAAAAAGGCAAACCCTGAAATTTCCACATTACACCACCCCCACCCTGACCAAATTCCCTGAAGGACAAACCCTGAAATTTTCCCCTAACACCCTTCCCCAACGTGATTCCCCATTCCCCAAAAGGGCAAACCCTGAAATTTCCACCTTACGCCACCCCAAGCCTGACCAAATTCCCTAAAGGGTAAACCCTGAAATTTCTACCAAACACCGCACCCTAACCAAAGGACCAACCCCCTAACCCTAACCCCTATCACCAAAAGGACAAACCCTAAAATTCTCACGTAACACCCCCTCTGACCCCTATTCCCTAGAGGACAACCCCTGATATTTCCACGTAACCATTTACATACGATGACTGAATACGTCACTTAAAGTCAACAAACTTGTACATCTACATAACTTATAGGAGAACACACGATGACAACAGTTGTCGGAGCAATATCTCAGTGGTACAGAAACCAAACAGATGTGATACAGTACCAGTCCTTACATTAAATACGCGATTCTCTTTCTCTTTATTTCGTATAATGGAAGCGCTTAGGCTTAATGACTTGGATAGAAAAATCTGGCAACCTTTTGTCTAAATATATTACTTGGCGCGCGTGCAATGCCTTCTAGCAGACGTACAACAATTAAAAACAGTCGAGGAAGCAGAATTCAAACTCGAGTTTCACCAGCGTGTTTAAAATGGTAACTTGATCAACAGTTATATTTACATCTTAAACACAATCTCTCTCTCTCTCTCTCTCTCTCTCTCTCTCTCTCTCTCTCTCTCTCTCTCTCTCTCTCTCTCTCTCTCTCTCTCTCAGACGTTCAGCTTTTAAACAAAGCATCTCTGAAACCCCCATACCCCTTTTCGCGCAATACTTTTTAACAATTTTTTGTTTAAAAAAATCAAATTCAATGGACTTTAAACAAAAGAAAATTTCTCGTTAAACAATGGCCTTTTTTTTGCAATAGCCATTTTTTTTCCGGAATGCGGACGGCGGTGAATCAGTGATATCGGTATCTGATAACTTTTTCTTCTCGCGGTGTCTGGGTATTGGGTTACACTGTACTTACAATGTACCTGTAGTGCCTTATCTGTAAATCTGTCTAAATCCTTCTATTTATGATAAATACTGAACTTCTGTGAAAATTAATACAAGACGGCAAATCAAATTATCTTCATAACGTTAGATAATTGCCAAAATGATTATGCTGCTTGAATATTTTCTTTTCAGCGGGGGGTGGGGGTCGTAAATGGTTTAGAAGGGAGGGGGTATGTGCCTATAAACATTAAATCTTTAAAATTTAAAGCACGTCCTATTTTAACAATGGATCCTCCAGAGGGGCAGTTATCGTTTCTTCTTCTTTAAATTTTAAGTTTACAAGTTTTCATTCATATAGAAAAAACATATTTTCTATATCCAGTAAAGTCATATTTGACTATATGTCTTATGCAGGTAATGAATGTAGAAAGCAACTAAGAGCACGTGAAACTGGACAAAAAAGTTACGCTATTATAACGTTTTAATATAGTACATCAGTTTTATAAGCTAATTCATCTATTTATCTTTATTAATTTTTATCTAATGGTTGATTTGAATGATGTGAATAAATCCTAATTCCACATCATGGAATAATTACCTCTACAAAGACGTAAAAACAGTATTTATTTTTTTTTCGACAAATTTCTTTTAAACACAATCTGACAGGAGGCAGGTTTAAAAACATTAAAACGTCAACAAAATATCAATTAAACTAAACACTGAAATCCTAAAACTCAAAAATTAAACTCTTATCCGATCAACAGAATCTAATAAAAAGATTTACCACCTCTTACCTCAGAATTTAAAATAACACGTTGATTTCCCAGATTTCCTCAGTCAAAATAAAGAGATGTTTCCTTTGTTAAAATCGATGGCCGAGGGGGACCATGATATAAATCCCTCCTTAACACAATAACTTTGGTTTTCTTATTCTAATGAAAAATCCCAGCGTTAATTCTACCTACATGTTAGATGTAGCTACACAAAGAGGTATGGCGATTGTTACTACCAAGCGCTAGAAACACAAGGAGGAAAAAGATGGGAAAATATTGCTGCCTCCATTTGCTCTCTCTCTCTCTCTCTCCCTAGTACGCTATCCCTCACGTGTGTGCCCAAACACAGGTTTCGTCTGCAAGGGGGAAAAGATTGAACACACACGCGAGGAGAATAAAAATTTTCTCCCTCGTCGAAGTTTTTAGTCACGGCCAAAAAATTGTGTAAACAGGTTCACATTTGATAAATAGAAAGAATATTAGCTTTGTTAATCAAACTTATGAATGGAAAAACTTGCTAAACTTACCTGCGCTCAATGTACCTGTGCTTGTTTGTTTACATTTTTCTCCCCGGCCTGTAGGTCAAAGGTCAAAATAACATTAATTTTAGCGAGAAACGTGTTGATTAATCACTTTCAACCACTGCATTTTGGAAGGTTTATGGAATTATCATTTGACTTAGACTGGGAAAGCTGGAAGTCGAGTTTTAAATCGCCATCCCGCGGGCAAACAATGGCTGAATTGTTTGATAAAGGTTGACGATATGCAAAGAGAACTGGGTGGCGAGAAGACGCAATGTAGCGCCGCGTTAATCTTAAACCGACCCCCAAAGGCGTTAATCAATATTACATAAGGAAGTGGTCTCATAACCCGTCGTTCACAGGGGCGGGTCCAAGATTTTAACCTCGGTAGCCTGCAAAGCTTTCGGGGGGATCTCTGTTCTAGAAAATTTAAAAACGTGTTAAAAGTGGTCTACTTCTAAGTCAAAATACTTGTATTGTTCTTCTCACCTTGAACGATAGGGTGATTTTAAGAGGGCTGGGTGGTTGTGGCCATTTTTTGACTTTGATCTTCTTTAGATCATGTAGAAGAAGAGCTCCATATAAAGATATACAAATGTGATCAAATTTTAAAACTAAAATGTATGATTTTTTTAGCCAAATGATAGTTGACAGCTTAAGATATAATATATAGATGAAGTTACATATGGTGGTTAATTTGTTGACCCCCAGCCTCCTTAACATTACACCTTTCAACCCCCCCCCCTTTGGTTGAATTGCGTGTTATCGTTTCAAACTTAGCATAAAGCGGACACATAACATTTCAGTTTGGGGCATAATTCCTTGACAACTGTGCAAAAAATATAAAAATACAAAAAAAACAACAACAAGTAAACAAACAAAAAAAGACAATCATGCAGACGTTGTTATTGGATTTTATAATAATATTAACACCACCTTATCCCAACCCCCATACTGAAAAGTATTCTCAGTTTTACCTCAGTATAAAATTGCAAAGCTAACTTGGGCAGACTTTCCATTTATCTCAAGGAGAGTTATCTCTCTTATAACACAGTTTAGTATAAATTCTATAGTTATCGCCCTTATCAAAATGCCCGCTCTCTACTAAATTAAATGTAGACCTGCAAAAACATTTAATATTTATAAAATTTGAAATTGTATATAAGTTATGAAGCATTAAAATATTATATTCAAAAAAGGCTATCAAAATTATTGATAATAAAAAGATAAAATAAAACGAAACTATTAAGACAGACGAAATGCTTAGCGAGGGGTATTAATTTACTAAATATGATTAAAGGGGCTGGGGGTTGTGGCCATTTTCAGACTATGTTGACCTCTTTTAAAAGAAGAACTCCATAGAAAGATATACAAAAATGATCAAATTTTAATGCTAAAATGAATGAATTTCTTTTCTTTTTTTAGCCAAGTGATAGTTGACAGCTTAAGATATCATATCTAAAAAATTAAGTTAAATCTGGTGGTTGATTTGTTGACCCCCTAGCCTCCTTAAATACACAAAGAAATGTATTTTGTGAGAGAGAGAGAGAGAGAGAGAGAGAGAGAGAGAGAGAGAGAGAGAGAGAGAGAGGACTTTTCCCAAAGATTTATTAATTGCTAGTACGTACACACATACTTACGTGTACTTTCTTTTAAAGGATCCAAAAATCTGAAGTACATCTAATATACTTTATATCTAAATTCAAATTTTCAAGACTGTTTCCGTAGTATAGATCAAACTGTATTTATATCAAACTTTATTTTATCGCATAAAACTATATCAAGTGTATTGATTTTATGACTATTATCCTGCATTCTTAGTTGAAATACAAATAAATTAAATCTGAATTACTGCCTTTAATTATTAATCTTTAAATTACTCACACGTACCGTCATGCAAACTATAAAATCTTACCAAACAAGATTTGTTCTGTCTCAAGAAACGTGAATCCATCCGCATTTTTACATTAAAATGTCCTAATCCACGAAATTTGATTATTGCATAGGTGGGTTCGCAGTAGAAAATTGAAATTCTGTCTCTCAATACGAAAAAATAGCATCTGCCGTTTCAATAAATCATGCAATCGTGGTTCAATTTAATACATTTTATCTCCCTCGTTCCAGGAAATTTATTAATTATATTGGTAACACATGTCAAAGATGGTTCAATGTTTCCTTGAATGATTTTTTTTTTTATTTTACCATGTTAGGCGAATAAATTTGTTATCATTTAAGGTATATGACTTTCGGATTAATGGCAAAATGAAAACTCTGAGAAGAAATGAATACATGTATTGGAATATATTTTCGATGTGCATGTCATTTTAAACCACCATCACCGCCTGTCATTTTTAGCCCCCCCCCTTCGTTATCGGTCATTTTTTACCCCCACCCTTCCTCGCTTTCTTCCCACACCTGTTTTTATTGTTATTTTAGAACGGGGGTAATATTTAAAGGCCGCATTTCCCCCTTTACACATGTACTTTCCGAAGCAGTTTTGTCAAATTCTCTCATCTAAAAGAACAGCAAAACAAGTTGGAACCTTCCAAATATTAGAATAGATAAGAAATACGTTTAAAGTTCATACGAAACAGTTCATAACAGTAGGATTTTACAATATAAACATAGAGACTGGTATGAAAAAATGTTAAATTACGTTTGGTAAAATAAAATTGCTTTTGCTTAACAGAAAAACTTGTCCACTTGTTAAATTCGTTACCTGCTTATCGTTCTTGATTTTGAGTTTGTATGACGTCACAAAGACCCATTGATGTAAACAACGCATTAGATCTAGTGTAATTTTACTGCATTTTATTGAGTTAATTTTAGTCTTTTTTGTGGGTATAAATGTGATTATGTTTTTAGATGAGCTATCTGATTCTAAAGAACAGTTTACTTCATTTGAACTTATAGTTAATTGGGCACAACAACTGAAAACGAGAGCTTTTCATAGTACGATGATACTTATGAAAACCCATCGTCGGAACCCACGGGTTTTCTCTCCGTTACACTGCAATTCATAAGTACGAGCTTGATTTGACGAATGCTCCCACGGGTTAAATGCAGTGTAACATAGAGAAAACCCGTGGGTTCCGACGATGATGAAAACCCCGTTGAAATCAAGGTATTTCACCCCTACCAAGATTACTTACTTTAAATTAATACCTTAGAAACAACAATCTTCGTGTTTGTTTTTTTATACGTACATGTATATGATACATGATGTAACCCCCCTTTTTCCTATATAAACACGGAGATATTGAAGTTCATGATCGATAACGTGGATCTATAGAAAGTGGGAATATTTGAATGCACGCTTCTTCAATCTAAAACACGAGAACTAATAAAAATGATAAACAGAAATACGAGGTTTATGACGACTTCATTGTTATTTTCCTGTCACAAGAAACGTGATTTTAAAAACTTACCAGCATTACGTATGCACGTTAATATACATGTACTGTAATGTTACGGTGCTGACACTTCTATAACAGTTTGATTGAGTAACTGCAGTTTGAAAATACTCATATAGTGCGTGCATAAGATGATCAGCTTAAACGAAACCCATGCCCCCAATGACCATTGATTGCGAGACTGAACCTAAACAGTTTTAAAAATTAATATTTTTACAGTTAATTTTTTTTAAAAAGCAGAATATAATCTTTGTTAAAATAAACTGATACACGTAGAAAATTTGATCTGTGAATACACACAGAAACGTAGGATTACATAGAATCATTTCATTTTTCATAAATAAATGAAATCATTTACCCGCAGGCGCGTGCTACCGATCGAGTAGATAGACCTATACATGTAATCAATAGTACTCATCATCTGATCGTGCTTAAAAAATTAATTGGAAAATTTACAAATCATATTTTTGTGTTAGAAATTTATTCAACTGTAAATGCTATTCGACAACGTCTAATCCGAGTACAGAAGTTATGCTCTCTTTGGACATCGTTTTTTTCTCTCTCTCATATTGAAATGTAGAAGGATGACAAATTACACAGATGAAACATGCTAAAATCTTGCAAACATGCAACAGGATGTTAAAAAACAAACACTTTCTGTTTTGAAAATCATATATTCATGCAAAGTTTAAGTCAAGACAATAATATTTCTTTAAAATCACGCTGCATAAGACATGATCGGCTATATAAATATTAGCACTGAATGTAGCGAGTGGGTCTTACTGACGTCATAAGCAAAGGGAGATAAGCCGCGCTTGTTGAAGTTCATCTTCGCAGTCAGATAACTTTGATCGACTCTGCTGCCTCCAACTTGCGTAAAAAATCCAAAATGTTATTTCAGGCTCATTGATATCGCTCAGATGAACTCATTACCGTATACAACCCAAAATGCACTGGACATTGTTTCGTATGACCTTTAAATAAAATTTTGTATAGTTTTACGTACATGTACTTGTAAGCCAAAAAAAGAGTAATGTTTCATTTATAAATGTATTCAATGCAAACCCATGACTAATGTTAATCCTTATAAGATTTAACAGCTATTATACAAATTTACCCCCCACCACCACCACTTC
>PRKT01000140.1:256100-266776 GCA_003671525.1 Saccostrea glomerata
CCCCCCCCCCCCCCCATTTTATCCAAAAAGTGAAATATCTGGATAATTTGCATCTGGAAAACTGAGGTTTGACTGTATATTGATATCATACACACTTAAAAATTGTGCATATTTGCAAACATTTCTTTAAAAATCACAATTTATAGCTTTCAGAAGATATCATTCACATCAGTATTGGCATTATAATTTATGTTTTGGGATTCTATACTGAAAGCTTCTTTCCTTTTACCAATGTAGAAAATAAGTAGAGGCCAAAATATAGTTTTTATGTTATGAGCACACACTTATAATCACCAAAAAATCACATATTTGTAAGTATCCCATATTAGAATATATCAGTTCTAGCAAATAATAGCTAGGGATTAAATTTAAATCAAACAGTGAGCTAATACTGTAAGTGTATTCAATCAATTGGTGGTATGTATAAGTTAATGTGGATAATCATTTTTTTTTTATTGTATCTTAATGTTTCTATAGTATACTGAATTTACACACATAAATGGCTTGTTTTTACATTCAAAATTAAAATACAATGCCATAATGGATTTTTCTGTCTGCAATTTCTCAACCATGAGTGAGATGTATAATGTTTCTTCCTTTAAATAATTGGCCCTTTTAGCCTAAGATGGATGAATATAGAGGTATATAGGTTATAGTTCATGCAAGAGCTAGTGCTGAATACAGATACTTCAAGATTATTATTCATATTAATATGGCCTGTGCAAGGTTAGGGCACACACAACACAATATTAATATTCAAACCACACACTTGAAGGTCAGAATATCCCGTTTTACACCTGTCCCTGCAGGTTAGCAGTTGGGGACTACTTTTATACCTTCCTCACTGGACTCTTCCAACATGGCTTCCTGTCCTGCCAAAATGGCCATCTCAAAACCCATGTTGATTTCATCGATTGTGGTAACAGAAGTCATGCTTGTCCGACTTTCCGCTCGACTATGCACTGTGGGGCAACAGGAGACATATAAACCAACAGAAAGCAGGGGTCCCACTAAAGCTCATCTGGAGGGGACCAATTCAAAAATTTTTAAAATTCTCTTTGACCCCCCCCCCCTTTCCCAATTCATTAAGTTAGTGGTGCCCCGTTGTATAGAATTTATCTTTACTTTATGAAAAGTGAGGTCATTTTTTTTCTCCAAAATCAAGGTTTCTCCAGAAGAGCTTTAGAGATACAACAGCATTATAACAGAGGTAAGAATATTGACCAATCATCATTCAGTCATGAGTGTTACTTGAATTTTTAACCAATCAAATACAATTGCCAAAAATTTTAAATTTCCACCAATCAAATTCAGTATTTTAAGACTTTTTTTTACTTTTTAATTCAATAACACTGAACATGAACTTGTGAACATGCTTTTAGTGCACCAGAAGGAATTTTAATAACTATAATTATTAAATTTTCCTTAATGATAAAATATTTTATAACCAAATTTTAGTAAACAGCATTCTTCAATGTCTTGAAAAGACACTAAAACCAATTTTGTATTGCAATAATGATTTTATTAATATTATTTGAATGTAATGAAAAAATAGATTAATTATTGTCATGCGACATGCAATTTACCTAAAAAATTGTACTCCTATGTATCTGGGTTCAATGCAACAGTTAACCTAATACCAATTTTGTTTAGTAATATTAGAGTATTGAAAGTTAATTAACTGTAACTGATTAGTGAATATTAATAAGGTGAGCCACATGGTTAATGTTTTTGGCTACATTTTTATATTGTAGTAAAATGAAGCCAGCTCTAGCATATCTAAAGTAAGGGACACATTGTACATGTTATTCTTATACTAACAATTTATTATTATGCTGCTATTTTACACTCATTTTATTTTTAACTTTTGTGATTTTCACTGCAAGCGATGTGTTTTTTAATACCACTACAATTTTTAGTATCCAAAAAAAATTTCCAGTTTTATTCTTGCTAGTATTTTTTAATTACAGCACTGCAGATTTGGTCGAGACCAATCTAGGTTACTAGCGATGGAGGGAAGAAAAAAAATAAATGGTGAATTTATTTGTATTGGGTTTAAAATGTGGTAAAATTGAAGCTCGAGGTTAATGCCATGTTGTAAAGTGATTGGCTATTTTTTTCTATACAGTGTATTATAAGTGTATATAAGTGATACATGGGGTCATACATAAAACGACAAAAAATTCTATAATAACTCAAGCTTTTATTACTGTAAATCACTTTTTATTCGCGAGCACTTTATTTTCGCGTAATTACGCGAGACAGTGTACTCGCGAAAATTTACTTCTCGCGTATAATAGTATTCCTTAAGATTATATAGAGCAATAACCACAATTCGTGAAAATTTTGTCTCGCTACTCAAGAATCAATGACTATCTCGCGAAAATAAGGTGTCGCGAAAATTTAGTGATCTACAGTATTTAGCTTACTTGTGTGCCTGATGCTTGATTGAAACTCTAAAAATTCAAAAAATTGTGAAAATGAATATGATGCATAACTAAAGGCAAATTAAGCCTGATGATTAATTAGTGCTGCGAAATATTATACTTGTACAAAATATTCACTTCGCAGTTTGCGAGACTGCTAGCTTCTTTAACATGTACAATACATATATATCAATAAATATTATCTACTATCATTCTAAAAAAAACAAAGCACCTTATATTGAGGGTACTTTACCTCAAGAAAAGGGAAAACTATTGAATTTCTACACTTAGTCTATATGATCTAATGTTTCTATAGTATATTGATTTGAAGAAAAGGTATTTGAGACTAACTTATTTCAGTGAGATAATTTTCCTTGCAACCACTGTACCATTACTTCCAAGAAAGAAAAACTAAACTATAGTCCTACAAAATTCATAGAGTGTTTTACCCCAACCACTAAGATATTCAAAAAAGATTATGCTAAACACTTTAGTTATCTCTGTGCACAGAAAAAAGTTCAATTTTTAAATATATAAAAGTACTAAAGTTAAGACATAGAAAAAAATTTTTTGTAGGGTTGCTCAGCTCTTATTGAATACAAGAAAGAAATTGATGTATGCATGTATATATATCAATGTGTTTTTTATAAAACTTTTCCAAAATTTATACTTACCATTATTAAAACCATGAATGTGCTTAAACTATAAACCTTAAAATTGACATAAAAAAGAAAAATACATACTTGGAGAGCTTTTTGGACTTCCTTGATCGAAAGAGGCACTGTCGTCACTGGTTTCCGTGCCGATATCCACAGTATCAACCTTGACCCCCATGATATCGCTGTAATGTACGATTTCTCCGTCCTCTGGAGGTGGTTCGTCGGGAGGGGGTGGGGCTACAAAGGCACATGGGCGGAGCGACCGTGGCTGATCCACTTCCTCCACTGTCAGATCTCCGTTCTCCACCATCATCATTTGATCCTCCTCAAGGTCGTCGCCAAGGTGATTGTCAAGGTCGTCCAAAACTGCATGGATGGCTACTGTGTCATCCTCTGTTTCACAAAGAAAAACATATTTTTATTCACTATTATTGATACTTTTGTCAGATTGCAAAAGTACTGGTACATGTGATTTGATTTGTGAAAAGTGCTTGTGGTTCAAAATTTTGCAAAATATGATAATCAAAGTACTGAAGCAAATTAAAATAGCATAAACAGTGATTCTTGTTACAGTAATGAATTTTCATCAAGCTTTATGATTCAAATTTTTAAAAGTTTATATCAGCTCTCTTTCTGATTACTAGCAGTTTATGGTTTAGAAACATGCCTCTGATTATGAAATGAAGAAATGCAGGACTGCAATTTACCATTATGTATACAGTTATTGATAAAGCAAAATTTCTTTGATTTTATTTGTATTTTCAATTGATTCTTTGAAACTACCTGGTATACTAAGATAACTAATGAAAACACTTGTAATAAAGCAAAATTTTATTCAAAACTGGGAACAAAAATTAAATATTGTCTTTGAGGGGCATTTCAAAAGTTCTGGCAACTGTTTATTAAAAAATTAACCGTTTGTGTCTATTTTTCTGATCTTTCCAACATCAAACTCAATAATTTCCGTAAAACGGTTAACTTTTTGTTAAACAGTTGCCAGAACTTTTGAAATGCCCCTCATTTTAATCAGAAGTTTTTCTCTCAAACATGTAATTGAAAAAGCAAAATAAAAGATATTTCAGATTTTTTTCTATTTTCTTACCTCTCAAAAAATTGGACTTTTTTTAAAAAACTACAAATGCAACTTACTGTTCTCTTACCAAAAAGAACCTTGACCTCACAGTGACCCCAGGTCACTAACCAATCATCACTTACTTTTCAGAGTCACTAACCAATCATCACTTACTTTTCTGAGAGGTGGGTCGAGGGGAAGAGGTAGCAGCAGGGGTTGTAGAAGTATCGGAGGATTTCCGAGCGGGTTTGGGGATAGCTGTCTTTTGAGAAACGGAGGTCGGTACAGAGGGTGGAACTTGACCTAGAGAGAGGGGTGCAAAAAACAGAGCACTCTAAATACCACAAAACACGGCAAAAATAGGACCCCTCTCCACTGAATTAATACATGTTCAATGATTGCTTGGACTTTCTGTGGGAGCTGACCACTAAAAATTTCAAATAGTCAAACAGTGATGCTTGAAATTCATTTTAAATTTTGCCTCAAATCAAAGTATTAAGTCTGGAAAGGTCCTAACTTTTTGAGGACTGGTAAATGCAGGCATAATTTCAGCTAGCTCTTGATAAGATTCAGTTTAAATTTGTCTTGTTTGTCAGCATCAAATGAAAGTCCACACAACTACTGAACATGTTGTATATATGTTAGTAAAGCATTGAAGTCAATCAAGAAAGTAAAATGTGGGTTCTAGGTGTATATATGAAATGATTATGCTATCTGATTAAAATTGTACTATGAGATATTATAATTTGTTGAAAGCAGAATAAATTGATTAGCTAAAAGAAATTTCTGGTTCTACTATGACTGAAATATTTTTCTAGCCAATACAATGCACTAAAAACTGACATATGAAAAACAATCTACTGATCAAACTTTTTCCTTATACAGAATCATATCATTAACTATTGAAAATTTCTAATTACTACAAAGTAATTTTTAATTGAATTTCAAACTGCATGATGTGAAAGTGAAAGATTGCACTGAAAGAAAACAAAAGCCTTCTACTCACACCTGAAATCAGTAAAAGTACACAGCAACCAATTACCTGGAGGTGGGGGTGGGGCCTTCTTCTTCTTAGCACCAGAAGGTCGTTCTAATGACCTTGTCCTTGAAACTTCCTTCTTCCCGACTTTATCCAAGGGCAGTGTTTGGCTTGACCCTTTATCCATGGTTTCGATACCAGGTCGCACTTTCCGCCTGGGGGAGGACATGTCCCTAATCCCACTATCCCCACTGTTTTTAAGCACCCCTCCTGAGGTAATATCTGCATTCAATTGAAGTTCTAAATTTTCCTCTATTTTTGCCGTGTCAGGCGATTCCGCCCCACTTAGCGTAAGTTCGTGATATCCACTGGAATCGGAACTGTTCCGGGAATGTAATTTCTGAGCTAACTGTTGATTGGATGATGTGATTTCTGGGATCCTTGATTCCGCCTGTGAAGGCATTGTCTGTTTTTCGACCACGATTTCTGTGGTCACTATGTTAGTTTGAGGGGGAGGGGCTTTAACCTGAGGAGGTGGGGGTGCACGTTTTTTCTTCCCAGATTTAACTGGGGGACCAGCATGCGCAGTCTCCTTCACAGATTGAAGAGCTGGGGCCGATTTTACTTGCACCGTAGGTTCAGGTTTGACCTGCACAGAAGGGGCCGCACAATTTCGAATGTCAACATCACTGGAGGATGCTGGGATTGATTTTGGTCCATTAACAGCGATATCTGGGGAAGAGGTCACAAACATTGATTTAGGGCGTTTGGCGGCCTCGAACTTTCTCCTCGTGGCAGGTGGACTTCCTCCTTCTCTCTGCGAACTGGAGGAAGGAAGAGATTTCCCTGCATGGTTCAGATCAGCATGCATAGACTACAATAAAATACAGAAATTTGAAAGTTGTCATATCATTAAACTTCATGATCTGATATAATTGACAATTAAACTGCTTGATTTAAAACGTGCCATTGCATGGAATCATAATTATGGATGGAAAAATTATCCACATGTAATTTTTAAACAATTTGTAAATTTGATTCCTCATTTTATTCTCTCCAATTAATTTTAACAATTTCCAATTTAATCAGTCTCTCAAGTGAAAGAAATAACACCTAATTATAAAGAATAAACAGGTTCTGATGAAGACGAAGTCTGGTCGAAACCAATGATTCAACCAAATAAATCTATACTGCTGTATTCTCATGAAGTCTTGATAATTTGTTATATAAATACATGAAAAAAAAAAACCTCTGACTCTTACAACAGTAAATTTCTTGTCCTTTTTCAGGAAGGAGAAAAATCCTTTCTTTTTCTTTCCTTCCCCTGCCATCGGCATGTAGGGGGCGGGGGCATCTGTCTTCATGGACTGACTCCGCCCCACGGAAAGATCCGGCATGGATTTGGCACCATCGAGCATAACTACAAGTAAACAATGTCGGAATTTTAAAAAACTTTTCTTCAGTAAAGAATGATTGTTTCCAAAAAAGTTCATGTCAGTTAACTTGTTCCTTATTTGTTATTTGTGTTAAAAATCTAATACTGTAAATCACTTTATTTTCGCGTAATTACGCGAGGCAGTATGCTCGCGAAAATTAAATTCTCGCGTATAATAGTATTCCTTTAGATTATATAGAGCAATAACCAGAATTCGTGAAAATTCTGTCTCGCTAATCAAGAGTCAATGACTATCTTGCGAAAATAAGGTGTTACAAAAATTAAGTGATCTACATATATGAAAATAAATTTGTAAGCAAATATTACAAATTAATAATTTGAAATGTTAGGTATATTCAGTATTTAGTAAACGTAAAATCATTTGTTTTTCCTTAAGAAGACACCCAAGTAGACATCATTACATTGATTTCAAATGTAATCTATACCTATAACTGCAGTACCACGAGTTATCAATTGTTAGCTTCATAATTTTTCAAATGTAAACCACAAACAAAAATTCATCTTCATCACTGGGCACAATCCTTTAATCCTACCTCCATGACATATTTCATCACATTTTTCAGTTTAACAACATCCCTAATATTAAAGCCTAACTCTTCTACGACTTTAAAAAGTCCCTCCATTGCCTCACCTTGGGGTGGGGGTTTCTGGGTACTGACACACTGCCCCATGGTGGTCAAAACAACACCTGGATACACACACAAGGAGGGGCTGAATTGGTCGTTACATGTTGGACGCGTTTGTTTTGTTTTGGCTATTATAGCGTGAGGGCTCATATATGTGTAAACGACAGGGAAATAGGGAGGAAGGAAGCGGCCCTCTTAACATGCCTCTAATACTGCGTACAAAATAAGTTGTACTGTGTTTACACACTAGCTAAAACAGGTATAGGTGACCGCAGTCATTTGTCATGGTGATTAAGGAATACTGGACAAATTTGTGTGGAAATCTGTATGTTTTATTTTTTGAAATTTTAATATACATGCATTTATGGAACTTAATATAATGTTGAATTTCTATTTTCACTATTGTAGATTTTTTTATTATGTCATTTGAGGAAACAGCTGGTATCTGTTAAAGTATGTAACTTATGTACTAAATGATACAACTTTTCAGAAAATCAGTGAGGAAAATTCTAAGAATATTAAATCACTGAATCTCCATTTCTCCGAGAACATGTAGAATATATCGATCGTCATCAAGAACTGTCTATAAATGTATATTTACAGAATGTTACTAAGAATTTAGGAAGGAAGCAAGCAAACTAATACTAATTATATCTGTGTCATCTCCATTAATAGTAACTTATAATGATCATGATAATTAAATTTTCAGAGAGTTCTGGGATCAGACAGGTGACTTATTGATTTAATATCTCCTCGTTAACATTTAATATATCTGAATTTTAAGCTCTTCCTGTAAACATGGAAAAACACATTACTTAATATACAAATGTACTTGATCATAGAACACAGTATAATTTGGGATGCTAGGAAGTGGCGAATAATTATGTCCCTTGACTGTACGTGTACTTTTAAGCTTTAATTAAAAGCATTCTCTTCTTTTATCTGTTTTTACATAGACTAGGTTTTGCAACTTACATATTAAAGACGTTCAACTTTGTTTTAATACCAATCGTCTATTAATTATACGCAAATCTTTAAAAATCTTGAAACTGAGGATAATTTTTATTCTTTTGTCAAAGAAGCATCAATATTTTGATTTATAATAGAAACCCACTAATGCAGGTCTCAAACATACATTTTTTGTTTTATAATTATATATTCAAAACATAAACAGTGTGCTTAAAACAGGGCTATAATGGGTAGGAATCTTAATTAAAAGCATAATATGAGAGTCTAAAGCATTTTGGAACCATGCATTAATATACCGGTATATCTATTAAGCTTTGCATCCTAACATCTTTTGAAAATGTTGAAGAAATGTCTTTGTAAATTCTGCCTAATAAATGTGTTAATCATAATCCCATACAATGAAATTAGATTGAGAATTAATGCATTTAATGATCTAATGTCTTTGCAATGGAATCTGCATTGAAAGAGATACTTTCCTTTGAAAAATATTTCTCTTAAATCATTTAACTTATGTTACTAGGATAGGAAATTTTGATGAAAGACTAGAAACTTATCAGATTCATTCAATGTTGATCTCATAATGCAACTTATTAAAATGCACAGGCTTGCCAATCATTTTATGATTCATGACCTGTTCCTGAGCATTCAGGTGTCCACTTCATTTACCCTGATTATTCGAACTATGGGTATTACTTTGTCTTGATATTCCATTGACCACGTGCTGTACTCATGTGGACAAGTCACCAACGTCTGACTGTTAAGTACTGCCTATATTGGTTACCTATTCTAAACTTTTTGCCAAATGAGAAAGTGGCCCACTTTGTATACCAAAAACCAATACCATTGGCTAATTCATCACCAATGGGCAAGTGGCCCACTTTTCATGCTTCAGTCAAGTTAGTCTCCTAGACTTTTTCGCAATCAGTGGGCAATTGCCCACTTTGTATAACTACAGTCAACATTAATTGCTAGTAGATTGATTCATCACCACTGGGGAAAATTGGCCCACTTTGTATACCCATGCATTCATGATCATTTAGTTGCTAGTTGGTTTATTAAATACCACCGGGCAAATGGTACACTTCTTTTTCCTACAACTTGCAAAAAATGGAAAGACTACACTTATATTCATATGGGCATTCGTTTATGGGCAACTGGCCCATACCCTTTACCTACCATTAGCACTAATAAGGTTGACTTCGGTGGTGGGTAGCTCTGCTATCGTTGTCTGGAGACCCAGCTGTTGTCGGGGGTTGTTGGGGAGCTGGAACACGAGTTGACTGGGGTTGATCTGCCTATCCTGACAGAGTTGGGCCCGGACCTGCTCCAAGGTGGACTGGGGACTGATCCTCAGGACCTTCTTCTGACCCCCGGGCAGGTTCACCGTGAACCTCTTGGTCATCTGAAAGTAAAATAGGATTTTTTAGTAAAGGGACAATAAACAGCAATATAAATGGTCACTAAATCTATTATCTATAAGAGAACATTTTGACTTATGAATACATATATAGAGTGACTGACAATTGCTAATTTTTAGCTTGTCAGATGAATTGTCAAATTCTTCAGTACTTTGAGCATTTTAAGTACCGGTAAATACATCTATATAGTTAAATCTTCTATAATGCAGACATGTGTACCACTGGCTCCTTAGAAACTTGCCAGATTTTAAAACAACATTTAGACAATAATTTTGAACAATTAAATTACATATCTACATGTATGCGAAGAACAAATGTTAACTTTTCATCATTATAGGCAACATTTTGAAATACACATTAGGATTAGACAAGTTTTACTGTACATTTCAAAATTCAATCTTAACAATAAAATTTAAATAGCAAATTTTAAGGAGCAATATATAGTATTAGAATATCTGCTGATGCATGCATTCAAATATGTATATCAGTAAGTATTATACTTGATACATTGTCTCATTAAAAATTAAGGGATTTTCTACATAATTAAGAGAAGAGCTTGTATCTCGATCACCTATATAAATTATTCAACATATGCTGTAAATTACCCAAGGCTCATCATTTCCGATGTTCTGACTTTTCATAACGAACTTTCATCTTAAAAATGTTTAAGTGTAAGCAGTAGGTGGTATAAATGGATAAATATTTACTGAAGAAACCTTGTAGAACTGAGTTATAAAACATATGCTGAAGACACACAAAGAAAGATTGCTTGACTGGATAATTATTTCACAAGAAGAAGAAGATTTTTACAGTTGTGTTGAATTACCCTCACATGAGCTAACTCGGTTTATTGCAGAGAACACCTGAGCATATGCTCAGCAAGTTTGAGAGCAATTCACCATGCAGACTCATATTAAAGATATGCACTATGAGTGTGATCATTACATAGCATTGAGAAATTTTAAAAGATGTGGAAAAAAGATAGAGAGGAAAAGAAAGATAGACATTTTTTTAATTATAAAAAATTAGTTTTAAGATACAAATAATTTTTTTTTTGGGGGGGGGGGGGGG
>PRKT01000140.1:270849-320010 GCA_003671525.1 Saccostrea glomerata
TGGGGGGGGGGGGGGGAATGGAGGGAGAGAGAGAGAATCTCAAGACTGAAATGAATTCAGGACATTAGGACATGCAGCTCATGACCAGGGCTCTTCAATAAAAAGAACTTTTTGTACCTGTCTCATATATATATATCAAAGAAAAACATTTCCCCTTTACTGATCCAAGTACAAAGAAATTTGGCTATAAGGAAAAACTTACTTCTCATTTGCATTTACTCTAATTAATTGTCCAAGCAAATTCACAGCTGAAAAATTTCATCACTCCATGAATCCTAACTGATTTTGTCCCTATAAGTTATTCTAAATTATGCCCCTGAATTTGTAGATCAAGACATTTTCTTCAAATTCCTTGTCAGTTTAATGAAATTTAGGCACTACAAAGCCTTGAATATGATAATCTAACCCTATAATAGGCACTGGCAGTATTCTAAAAATGGTTTGACCCTTAAATGTCCGATGTTTCTGAATATATAATACAAGGTTGAAACTTTATGCACAGAAAAAGTGGCCATGCATAGCATAAAGGCCAGAAATTACTGTGGTGAATTTCAACTCTTTCCATGCATAGCAAATAGGCAAATTAAGAAATTTTCAGTAAGAGTTAAATACCTGCACATTTTACAGGTGTTTTATTCAGTTGATTAAATTCAACCTTTTATTTAGATGTTAATTATAGCTCAGCTGAGGTCAACAACTGTTTTGTAGAATTTGTTGATCAATTTTCTGCATTACAAATAATTAATGTTTGAAACTTTTAAGAGAGCATTTAAGAGTGCAATGAGAGAGAGAGAGAGAAAGAGAGGGAAAGGAGAGCAGAAAGAGAGAGAAAGAAGGAGAGAGAGGGATTTAAGAGAGAGAAAAGGGAGGGAGGCAGAAAGGGTCTCAGAGAGAGAGAGAGAGAGAGAGAGAGATAGAGGGGGGAGAGAGAAATGGAAAGAGAGAGAAGGGAGGGAGGCAGAGAGAGGGGACAGAGAGAGGGGGGAGGGGAGGGAATAAGAGAGAGACATGGTTCAGAGATTGGTCAGAGTTAGATTTTGTCTTAAATGAAAATTCCTCACTAAAATTTCTAAAAGCTCTGTACATTCAAATTGCACTTGAATTCTATGTAAATTCAAAAGCAATGGTATCATAGCAAAATCTCCAAGCATTCATTCCGCTGACAAAATCATTAGCTTCCATTACTGTTCTACATCTAATTTACAGGTATATATTTCTGAAGACATTTATCTGAGCAACTTGATGGCTAAGTATGATTTGTGATAGATGAAGACCTCAAACGATTAAAAGTATAAGTTTGGCACCAATGCTGGATTCTGCAATTTTCATTTACAAACTTTGTGGTTATACATGTACTTGCATGGATGTAGCAAAATTTATGATTTTATTTCTCAAAAAGGGTAAATATAACAAAAAAGAAGTTCATCAATTTGACTTCTAATTTTGATGAAACTTTGGCTGCAAGAAGATAATGACAGGGTTTTTTTCAGCACAAATTCAAGAGTACGGATAAAATAGACTTCCAAGCTAAAATTTTAAAGAACTTTTATTTTATCCATCAAGTATTGATTTGAGAAAATATGCTATAAAGAGTTCGAGTTCAATATAAAAGTGCTCATATCTAAAGCTTTATATCATAAAGTCTGTTGGAAAGATAAAATAGGTAAAAAAAATAATTTTTTTTTTTTTTTAAATTTGGTTTTTAAAAAATTGCTAGTTTCAGACTGACCAAAACTCACGAGATATTAATTCTTGATCATTGGGTTCATTTTTAAATGAAACAATATCTGGGGAATTCAATTAAAATACACCATGCATGAGAATATAATGCCAGAGAATTCCTTGCATGGAGGTGTGCATTCATCATCCAACTGCAAGACTGTTTCATTTATATGCATTTATGGCATTTAGTGCGACCTACAGCACTTAACATTAGCAAAAAAATCTTTGTTTATTGCATTTAAATGGAATTGCAACAGGACAAATAAATAATGCCTGCATGCAGAGACTTCAAGAGCAATTTCAATTCCATTGCATTATTTCAAAATATCATTCATGTACTGCCTACTTAATGTACTGCTATTAAAATTTCCTACAACAGTTATGAATAAATTTTGAAGTTTCAAATTTTCATACTTTTTGGTTAGATATGCATGTATATTTGTTACAATTCCTTTCAGACAACAGGATTTAAAAGGTGTAAATGCATGATTTTGAATATCTTAAGTTATATACCATCCATACAAATTTTCATCAGGTACTGGGTACAAAGAAGTACAAATACTTCACATACACTTTACATAAATTTTACAATGTACAGTCCTATTCAGTAGTTTTTTGTCTCATTTTACGGACCAAGCATATACTTTATGTAACAGTTGTATAATTTGATTTTTTTTTTTACTTATACAATCAATTCGTGGTGGTGTGAGGATTTTTCAAAATCAATTTCAATCAATCAATACACCTTGTGAGTTTGCTTTGATATTTCCAGTTTCACCTGCAAACACCTGAAAGGTATCTAGGTCAATAGTCAATACTAAGTGTCAACTTCTGAAACATGATGAAACGTCAGGCTGTTTTGTTTTAAACAATCCTTTCTTTCAGTGTCTCTATAAAGCTGCGAGTTTACTTTATATACAAAATTATACATGTACCATCTCTTATGAATAAAGACTTTTCTGTAGCATGTATTATGTCATTATGATATACTTTAACTGTCAATACAGAAAATCTCAACACAATCCTAAAAAGAATGTACCTGAAAATTAATTCTAGCTTAGTTTGAACCAAATAAAATAAAAAGAATATTCAATCAATGTCTTTATACAATGCCGTTAAATTAAAGCCAAAAAAAAAATGTTATTATTTTAGGATTTCAGTCTGGCATATGCAGCATGTTTTACCATAATTGTCTTAAATCTACATGAAATTGTATAGTTTAATATTCAAAATTGAGTGGCCTTTTCTTAAAATGTTTCCTTTCCATGATACTATATGATGGAGTACCCAAAAGTGTTAATGTCCTTTTTTTCTCACGTGAGCGAGCTGGCATGACAAACTATTGACCTGAGCAGATTAAACACCTTACCTCGAATGGCTGGATATTTCGATTATTCCCCGCAGATTTCTTAGAATCTTTCTTGGGGACAATTTGCACTGTGACATATTGAAACTTGTGATCCTCCCCTCGTGTACACAGAGACCCTATGGTCTGATTAGGTTTGTATTGTTTTAATTTTCCAGTGTCTTCATTTAGCACCTGTAAGGTGTGACCCCCGGGGTTGAGGCGGCTCCCCGCGGCCAAATTCACTAACAGGTCCATCATGGGAATGCTAAAAATTGGAGAGAGAGAAAAAAAAGTTTTACATCATTAAAAATGCATGAAAATTCCTACCTCTTCACTGTGGCCATTTAAGGCCGTCTTCGAGCCACCAAGCACCTGTTTCTTTTTCCTTGAAAACATACCGCTCTTTTATTCAATTTTCCTTCATTCTATGCTTAAATTTTCTCCCAATCCTCTAAATTTGGGTGTCCAGTCGATTTCACTGATAAATTTCTCCTTTAATGACAGTTAAACACCCAATGTTTGAATCACACCATGTTTGCCCGACATTCTCTGCTACCTGTTCCCAAACAGAGCTTTGTATGACAGGTATTTAACTGAACACACACAGCACAGTGTGTTAAGGAGAACAGTCTATACATAACACTGTGTTGTGATTGCATGCTTGGTGGCCATGAATAACAGAGTAATTATAGTCTGTTTCCTAAAAAGCTTCATCACCATAACAAACACATTCAAAGGGCAGTAACTCTTACAGTTTACTAATACTTACTCCCATGTCAAGAGATGTGTCTACAATGTTATAGCTTTCATTATTTTCACATCACTTTGAAAAAATGTAATTAGATATATGTGATAAATGATTTGCCCTCTAATGATATATTGTACTGGTAGATTAATTCAGGATGAATAATAAAATGTCTTGTGGTAACAATTAAATTAGGATCTATAAATTAACAGTGTATAAATATACACGAAAACATTTATAATGTATGTATTTATTGAAAAAAGGTAATGAAGGATTTTTGGTATAGAAATTATGCTTATTTTATTTCTTAGTTAGGCATAAAAAATTTCTTTGAAATTATAAAAATTATTAAGAATGATAAATCCATGCATATTTTATATAATTTACTCTTAAAATTTTCCTCCCTTTCAAATTCCAATGCATGGCATTGTATAAAATACGTGGGGGCAAAAGTATTATTTTCAACCATATTTCTTTTAAATATTTAGAATGACAGAAAACAATTTGAATGAAACCACTAGGAGATTTCATTCTGCATGCATTATCAATGCCTCAGTGAGCTTATGGTATTTAAGACTCTATAAAGTCTATTACAATGGAATCAGTGCTTCACAATCCAGACACAAATAAATTACAACAAATCCTTATAATCCCTCAAATAATGCAACATTCATAATAGGTTTGACTTGAAAAGCTTTGAAAATATGTTTGTGGTTACTATCTCTCTCTCTCTCCCATCCCTCTGCCAAAAAAGACTGAAGTAAGAGTTACTGCCCTTGAACACACTTCTTTTTTTCATACCAATCTAAGCAAAATTAATAATGAATTATAAATTCAAATAATAAATTAAAATATACTACAGATATGTAAAAATTTGAAAGTCTCACAAATAGTAAGACATAAAAATTCCTTTAAATTTTTTTTTAAAGACCTTGCATTATTTCTAAGTTGCACAATGAACATTATGGATTTTGATGTATTACTGAGTGGGAAAACTTCAGAGTAGGATCTGATGACTGAGAATAAAAATATACAAACAGTACTAAACTTATAAAGAGGTGGGATAAATGGACATCTTGATTAGTAATAATTTATCAAGAAATTCTTATATTTTCCCCATCTTTTAATTTTTTTTTCAAAATTAAGAGATATTATGAAAAATTGACAGTTATAAGAAAGATCTGAACTAAAAATTCATGTCCCCAGGACTTCCATATAAGCAAATCTTACTATATGTATATCCCAGTCACTTAATCAAAATCTGATAAAATCCAAACTTTACCCCCAATACAGGAAGACATACCTTAATTCCCAATTAACAGCAGCTGTTATAAACAAATCCTTAACTCTTTACAACCTCTCTATAGCAACACAACACTTTTATACTTCCTGCTCAACTAGAAACTTACTTTGAGTTGACGGCAACCTTTTTACTTCCCCCGTCAGGAAGATGAACGAAAACCTCCACATTCTCCTCCACGATCTCATTCATGTTCTCATCGTCTGGGGGCTCCGCGTGGTACGACAGGGGGTAGTGGCCGCCGCCGTTACTCCGAAAGTCCTGTGGGGGGATCTTCTTGGTCAAGGGGCCACCACCTGGTTCTGGCCCCTTTTTAGTGAGGCTCATGGCCCTGCTGAAATCGAGAAAAAGATCTGTTAGATATTTATAGTTAAAATAAAATACATTCTTTTTTACTCTATTTTCTGCAACATTTATAGTAGGCGACCCATGGCCCTGCTGAAAATCGAGGAAAAGAACGGTTAGATATTTATAATTAAGATACACACTTCTTTTTTACACTATTTTCCACTATATTTATAATATGAGGCTCATGGCCCTGCTAAAATCAAGAAAAAAGAACGGTTAGATATTTATAATTTAGATACACACTTCTTTTTTAATTACACGTGTACTCGATTTTCCACTATACAGTAAAACTCGATTATAACAAAGTCACTGGGACCTATGAAATTACTTCGCTACATCCATGATTAGTTATATCCGTTTAAGGAATTCGTAAAATTTATATAACTGGGGATCCAAAATAACCTTGCTATATCCATGAATTCACAATATCCCAGTTGGTAATAAACGATTTTTACTGTATTTATAATAGGAGGCTCATGGCACTGCTAAAATCAAGAGGTAAAAAAAACCTGCTAAGTCTAAGGTCCCATAGTTAAAATAAACACAATATTTTTTTATTCACTTCTGTTGATTATTGTAATATTAAGGTTGTGAATGAATAAATTTTTTTTAAGTATTTGTGTAGGATCATGAATGGTTTCATCTTCCTCTGACTAAAATATGAGCAATCACCTATCTTGTTACTTTGTGAAGTTTAACAATACAAGTTTATATATATTTATCTCATGGCAATATGTTATATTCTCATCATATATTTGATTAATAATAAAACAAACAATACACTGCTGAATGTGAAATACAGCAATTTTTCAAAAATTAATATGCTAGCTTCTTTCACCTGAACCTGGGAAGTCATGATAGTTATTTTAAATCTACTGGGCATGCATATGTTTCATATTTTATGGTCCATGACAAGTAACAAAATGCCTCAATTTATAGGGACCATGCAGTTATGATCAACATAGTTTACCTAAGTTTAATTTATTATATAATATCATTTTTGTTCTTCAAATATAAATGCACCGGCTACCCTTAGGGGGCAATAAAGAAAGGCAGCTAGTGTGGGTAAAAAAAAATTGGGAGGGGGTCATTTTTATAGGATGTATAAAATGTATGCATATTCACTGACAATACAAGTTAATTTTTCATTTCACATTACCAGGATAATTGCATAATTTACAAAATATTTTTATAGTTAAATCAAGGTATATATTAGTAATATACTTTGTTAATCTTTCTCGTGATAAATCAAATTCCATCATAATTTAACAGTTGAACCAAAACTGGCATCTTGTCCTAAGTGGCTTTGATTGGTTGTTGTTTCACATGCCTTCCTAGAATTTTTTGGTCATATGAGACATACCCCACCCCAAAGGCCTGATCAACAGAGCAGATATTCGAAAGCCTCCATCATTTAGCCACAAGGACTGGAGCCAAATCATATTGGATCACAAGGACTGGGGCCAAAGCATATTGGGTCACCACTCGCCAAAATTCCTTATACCTCCAAGAGAAATGATTGCAAGTGCTCGCTTTGTTGAACAGGCCTCATCTGGTAAAAGGCTTCAAATTTAGTCCTGCAATTGGTACTATGGATATTTGAGAATTGGGGGTTCTTTCTCGGGCCAACAACTAACATGGCACAGAGAGACCTATGGTGTTGAGAATGTAAAAATATACAGTGGAGCCTCATTTATCCGGACGCTTTCGTTCCTAGTCAATTTGTCTGGATATGTGAAGTGTCCAGATATCTGAATCACAAGTTAAACAAGACAAAATAACATTTAAAAATTCTGTTCCGATGAAAAACTGTCCAGAAAATACTGAAGTGTCCGGATATCTGAAGGCCCACTGTACCCAAAAGACCTGTGACTTTCACTTATAAAGATGGGTTCTCGGTGGAAAAAAGAACTGGGAATGATTGAGAATCCAGATCCTGCCAGCAATAGAACCTTCATCCTAGAGGTTCCTTAACACTGTAATGCTTCGAAGTCATGACCAGTGATCTTACTTCATTATTATAGTTTTTATAAATTATTTAATTCCGATTCCTTCAGAAATCTTTTTATTTTAAAGGTTAATGCAATAGTATTACACTGTAGTGTTTATAGATATTCAACCCAAATTCTGTGATTGAAATGCAACAAAACTTTGAAATTCATGAATTATAAAAGTGACAAATTATAAGACCAACTTTTATTCATGTGCATGGAATACATGATGTACCTGAGAATTTTGCGAGCTTAATTTCCTTCCTTAAATAAAATCCATAAACCATTTTATTAGTTAGCTGTCCATTTAAAAAGAATGTCCCTCCTTCATGAAAAAAATCAATGCAGCCTGATTTTCAACAGACAAATCACAGATAAAAGTCGACACAAATTATAGTTTGTTTACACAATTAATATATCATGACCATAATGTAACCTACTTTGAAATTAAAGGCTCAAGCAATCCCTTATAAATCCATTCCTTAAAGTCTTTTAAAAATTCATAACAACAACCCTATTGCATATATTGACAGTAAAGAACTAGGCCAACCCTTCCATGCATTGGTGACAACCAGGTGGCCGCAGAAAGGTCTTGTAAGGATCGAATGGTCATTACTGACCGTGGCAGAGGGATGACCTCTTCATGAATAATTAATTAGCGGTCAATGATTCATGACAATTTTTACCTATACATATATATACATCTTGTAGTATGTGAAGATATATAATGGTGATTAGACATGTTAGTGGGAAATTAAGATATATAATGCCTTTACTTTATAAAGACATTTTGATATATGGGACTCCAAATGGAGTTTCTGCACCTTAGCTATATACAGTCTGTAGAATGCAATGCATGCATAATAAATGCACATAATATATCTTCAGATCATTATATGCCGTTATTTAATTCAGGGGATAAAATTAAGGCAAGAAGATTGATCTATAATATCTCTGAAATTAGATTTCATATTCTTTTAAAATCTCACTGCCAGTGAATCTTACTTTATGGACATTAAAATTATGGAATCATACATTTACAGTTGAACCTTATTATCTTGGACACAGATGGATATAATACTGAATTCACTTGGAAGTCCAACTCTCTCTTTTAATATATTTTATACCGTATAATCCCTATTAACCGACCCCGGCGCTTAGAAAATTGCAAAAAGGGGGCGGTTATTTTGGTATTCTCTTTATAATATTTAATGTCAAATATTATCTTCCAAGAAATCTGTTGAAAACAAAATATATACAAGGAACCACTAAATTAATGTCTAACTTTACTTAAAGTGAAGATAATTCACCCAAATTATGCTAAATTATTCATTTCCACTGAGAAATAGGATAATTGACACGTTTCATTTTCACTTTCTTCAACTTTTTGATATGATTCTTGTTGATTTTAATCACTGTACAGAGGGCCCTTATTTCCTGACAATTGAAAATGATCTAAGGAGGCGCTTATAGGGGCAGGGGCGGTTAATAGGGATTATACGGTAATCATTTCCAACACCGAGATAATAGACCACAACTAAAAATACAACGATGTCTTCAGAGTACTTTCTATCTTCGCTATCCAAGGGTTTTCAGTCCGCACCGCTCCTCTCCTCGATTTTGGGGGAGCGAACCGAAAACCCTTGGCTATGGCGAAGATGAGTACCTTCTGAAAAAAAAGACTGAAAACATGTAGAACAAATGTACCTGTCTTCAAAATCCATCAAGCACCTCAACTGTGTTAAATCCATATAAGCATCTCAGATTTTCTTCCAAAAATGTCATACTCCTTTCATTAATTCAAATGTGACACCAAAAAAAACAAAAACATGCATTCACAACCACCTCCCTCTAACAATTGCATTGCATGGGAAAACCCATCTTCCTTCATTCCGCAAACCTCCCAAAAATTTGCAGAGGGTTGATCAAGAACACTATACGTTCAATCCCACACTGCCTTCCACTTTGTTTAATTTCAATAGAAAATGCCAGTGCCCTGTTTATGTTAATGTAAAGAAAACACAGGCCAATCAGTTCCTTATAGAAAAACAGACCGATTTGTCACTGAGCCATGTATTATAAACAAAGTCTCTACTTGTTAGACGTATAATTCCAAATGCAGGGTATTGTTCCTTTTAAAGCACAAAACGTCTGACGGCCCACAAAACAGATAGGGAATTGAAAAATTTTATCAGCAGCAAGCTCTCTGTCATTCAATGCAATCTTCAAGATCACTTCTATAATAAGTTTCATAGATAACTATCAAAAACCAATAATTCTACCTAAACCGAAAGTACATTGGTTTCCATTCAACAATTCGATCAATTGCATATTTATGTATACATTACCAATGTCAGTAATATATCATTGTTTCACAGGAAAACTTCTGGTATATATATTTCGAATATATTATCTAACCTTGGATTATAAAAGTGTAACAGCTTCAAGCATTCTCGGGCTTACCCAAGAATTAAATTTCAATTAAAATGAAATTTAGCAGGAGTCCGGGTCAATGAGTATACCCCAAGGGCCATATTGACATACAAAGGGAAGATTCCTATCTCTCCAACAATCCATTATCTATTGGATTCATCTGAGCGTTTTATGTAGTGCTGATGGAATATGGGTTCTCTAAGCCTCTGAACTGACCTGCCCAACTACTTCGGTGTTACCGTGTCTTCCTGTGTCCTCAGACACCAGAATGATGTCACCGGATCACAGAAACCAAGATTCCTAGTCCAACTTCTGGTATCCTGTCTAAACCAGCTATAAGGCTGAATACACATCTCTTAAAGTGAAGAAATCTCAGCAATATGAATTAAAACACCCAACTAATGAGCTGCCTTGTATAGATAGATATGCTATTGCTCGGAATGGAGCACACATTAGAATCTCTTGGATTTGAAAAGGCTTTTTTGTTGCACAGACTTTTTTCTTATATTGCTTTATCGTAAATTTTCAAAGATGTGGAAGTTTGTTCAAAAAGAAGGGGAGTTACAGACATTCAGGATTGAGATCAGGATTTGTGAACAAGCAAAAAAAATTATCATACAACTGAATGGTCACTGTAAGGACTTGAAAGGTCACTGAATAGTAGATCTCTATGAATAAATCACCTTTCTCAACTGTGGACACTCTATCACCACTCAGTTGACACTCAGTCACGTTTCAGTACACATTCAGTCAACTTTCAGTGGACTTTCAGTCTCCTCTCAGTGGATTTTTTAGTCTCCTTTCAGTTAACTGCATGGCAGAATTTCATCCTAAACATTAGGCCCACTTTCAGTTCTCAAAGACAAGTAAATAATCTTACATCACCAATACCCCCTATCTTACACACATCAATGCAAAGCAAGAATTGACCAGTTCTTATATATTTTCATTATTTCTTGTTTTGTAAGTTTCAATGAAACTTAATTTTTTTCATTCTGTTTCAATTTTACCCTAAACGAAAAACGAAACAAGATTTAAAAATCAATATAACAAACCTGTACAGTCTCACATAATGAACTCAACTTTAAAAGAGACACATACTTGATTCGTCTCTGAAAACAACAAGTCCAATCCCCCATTGCTCAAAATCCACAGGAGTTCCTATAATATGTATATGGTCATATCCATGATGTATCAATACGGTACAATATCGACATAGGCCGACCCCTTAAGGACAGATATCATAGGGAAGTTCTTTACGTTTTTTCTATGGTGAAACAAGGTAGCTAGTGCACAGATCAATGCATTATATCTTATCGAAAAATAACCTGCACTGTTTAAACACTTGCATGATATCGAGTTAAATAAATATTTCCTCAAGTTATTTGAATACAAGTTGTCTGATCTTACGTAATGACTATTTATGAATTCACAATTCAGAGTTTTCAAAAATGATTAATAAGCACTCCCAGCTTTATATTGTCAAATACGATTTGAACTGTCCAAACATAAATTTATCCTTTCACTACAGATACATGTAAAAATCTTATGTACATGCAAAGACTGATTTAGATATATAATCAAACTCTTGAAGGAATTTCTTTTTGTAGGTCTTAATTAAGCAAAAGAAAGTTTATGTTTAATCATAACAGTGATCCTTAATATCATATTTTTAATGTTTATAGTAACCATCAAGTATATTCCTGTCAAATGAACATGCAGGTTTTGAAATTTCAAATACATGTAAATATACTTACAGAAAAGATGGAACCGTCTTCATTTTTATAAAATTTCCAAATGTTCAGTTCAGATAAAAAATGCACTCTTGATAAAAATCCCACAAGAAAAGATTCAAAAATGAAATTCGGATGACAATTAATACAGCTCCTCCACATGAAATGTTCAAATTAATTAAAACAGCTAGCACTTTCTGACTGTCTTAAATTAATAAATGCTCCATTGTACGTGAGACAATAAAAATTCCCAACACATCAGTATAGTGAACTATATGTGCACTAACCAAGGTCTTCTTTGAATTTTGTCTTTAAGAAATAGCTTGATTAACTGATTAAAGTCAAATTAAAAAGAAGATAGTGTGAACTTGACATGTACTCAAATCCTGTAATTATGTCCCCTGGAGGTGTATAATTACAAAGAAAGGAGTACCTCAAACAACCTTAAAAAGGTGTTTTTGACACTGAGGTTTTGCTCAAAGGTGTCAAAATATTTATGGTTTGAATAAGATCAACTTAGCTTGAGGTCAAATGTAGCCGTTTTACAAAAACTGTGACAAAATTGAGATAATTTTTCAATTTACAATCATTTGTAAAAGGGAGATAAGTCAATTGGAATGTTAAAAGGATCAACATACATGTTCATGCAATTCCTATATGGAACAGCTAAAATGATTTATTTAAATTGGATTACAGCATAATTAAAAACTTACATAACTGTGTCAGTTTAATTGGCAGTTGCACCTTTGGAGTGTACATGCATGTTGAAATTTTTGCTACTTCATCGAGGTAAATTCATGAAATATGTACTAATCAATCATGATATGTATAGACAATGCAATGCTACATGGTGAAAGACTAATATAAAAGGTACATAAACTATTAACCAAATTAATGTATATTAATTTTGCCAATCAGCCTCTTGTTTCATTCCAGTACACCAAAGGAAACATGTAAATATACATAAATTTCAAAGGACAACATAACAAGACTGAATTCTGAATTCCTAATTATTAAAAAATAATTAATCTATAGGGACCTAAATAGCCATTCAACAAACTTACCCATTAAACGTCCTTGTCATTCTCAAAATCAACGAGTGAAATCGTACAATAAAAACTCCTTATTTTTCCCCTAGGTCCTGGTATAATGTCACACGACAAGAATTAAAAGTTCTTTAAAACAATTAATATTAAAAGAGAAATATTTGACATAAAACATAAAGAAACACACACATTATTTACGAGACCACAACAATGTTACCAAATAAATTTTATCCACAATCTGAAAACGTTTTTCGACTGACAATTTAAGTGACAGAGTTTTGGCCATATAAGAGATTTTAAAACGGCCTTTCCTGCATGGATTATATAGGGATGACTTCAGTGTTCAATAATCTTAATTATGTCAGATCATTAATTAAGGGTCAACGATCAGTCACTGATCAATACCAAATCGGGTAAAATTGTGGGAGTAGATTGGGAACTAGTTTATTGACATAAAGAAGTCAAGCAGTGGGGTCAAGCCAGCAAAGTTTAAATATTAATTGAGATTGTTCAATTCATTGAGAAATCTTGCAACGTTTTACATAACCATATTTAGAAGTCTGTGAACTGTAGCGGGGGTATAGGTGTGGATAAAGTTAAAAGTCATAGATAAAGAATGATCAAAGGGATTTCCTGTCCAAAAGAAAAGTACACATTACAATTATGTGTACCTTATATCTAAGGTTCAAGCAGGGGCATTTTATGATCGATTTAATTTTTTGAAATTTAAACAAAGTCTCTAAAATAAGGAATGATCGTAAGGTTTTCCAATATATTAATGATTTAGTACTAGGTGACACATTTAAAGATTCAAATTTAAAAGCTGATTTATATTCAAAATGCTGCCATGAAATTTATATAATTGATTTATACAGAACACAAATGTACTTTGAAATTTTGTAATGCCATTGACAAAGAGAAGGAAAGGGGGGATGCATGAGTATTTGTATTTCTGACCATGCTTTCACTTTTTCAGAAATATAGGCTAATTTTTGATTTCCTTAGCATGTACTTAATTAATGTACCAGTAAATATGAACTACATCATCTGAATACCGTTAAGTAGAATTTTTAGTGAGTTAATAATATTAATTTTGGCAATTTCAGGGAGGGTCCTGAGATTGCTAAATTTGAATATCACTCAAAATCAAGTGATTTCAATTGTAATAACTTCTTTAGTAAGCATCTTAAAATAAATAACCTCTCGCTAAAAATAAATTAACAATTTTAAAGCAGAAACCGCAAAATTTGCGCCTTGCTAAAATTTCCACTTATACGGTATTGTAAAGATTAATATCTATTCCATAATTTGTACAATATTTACAGTCGACACAGTGAGGCCTGCTTGAATATAATCCAGCTAGGTAATTCCAGGCTGTATGCACGGTATACAAATTAATACTCATAAATATACCGCACAGCACCCTGAAAAGCAAACATTGCTTCAAGTTCAGTAATATTTGTTTAATAAACGATGCATTACGAGCCAGGTAGAAAAAAAACATTTTTTTTATGAATAAATACGATGTCCTATTATTATAATAGAAGTTTTCAAACTAGCTGACACATTTTTCAAAATTAAGATGTATAATGCATTGCAAGTAGATTTATTATACACATTTATAATGACACTCTGACCCGAAAACTATCAGTGAAATACATTAAAAATGTCTTGAAGGAAAATTTGCAACAGCTAAGGCATAAAAGTCCCCTCTTTTGATTTGGCTTCACAAAAGCTTTGATATGTCACCGATGCTTTTATAAAAAGATTTATGTGTACACAGGTAAACAGGTAAAGATCCACAGCTCTGATATGTCAGAGTTCCATCAGCAGAATATAGATTTCTGGGGAGAATATTCATTTTACAATGATTGTTTGATCAAATCTATCATTATATACAGTAAAACTCGGTTATAACGAAGTCACTGATGGGACCTACAAAGTTACTTCGCTATATCTTTAATTCATTATGCCTGTATATGGAACTTGTTAAATTTATATAGCTGGGGATCCAAGATAAATTAATTCACTATATCCATGAATTCACAATATCCCTGTTCGTACTAAACAAGTTCTACTGTATCATAATGTATAAATTGGTTGCTTTATTGACTCTTTTTTTCTTCAAACTTCTAAACAATTTTGCCCTAGCTATTTCATATGTATGTGTATATGCACAATAAGCAGGGGATGCTTCCTCCATCTAGACATCTGATTCCCTCTCTGGGATTTCCAAAGGTCCATGATTCATGCCTTCTTCACATATTTACTAGTACATGGGATTATGGATTATAGATTTTGTGAGATTTTAGTCAGTTGCTGTGTTCACCATTCATGTGACAGGGTAAAAAAATTTCCATGTATGTCTTTAAATTAAATTATACTCAAAAATAAGTACTGCATTGTGGGCCTATATTTTAAGTATTTTGAACTATCCCTCTTTAAAGCCATGCAGCTCCAAAAATTCATTTACTGCAACCTTTATTTTAAGTATATATGGGTAAATAAAAAATCCTTATCTACTGAATGATAAAATCGTTAACAAATACTGACATGTAATGAATGCATAGGCCAAAAAATCCTCTATACAGAAATAGACTAATAAATGCACTGATCAATGCATAACAATGAATCAATGGCACAATTAATCAAACACTTTATATTCACCATGTGAAGTCCATATAAAGCTTTTATGGTTATAAATGGGTTTCTACACCAACCTGGAAAATCAACACTGATACATGTATAGAGGAGCTTTTTTTGGCCATTAATATGGAAGTGTGATGTAAAATTTCATTGCAAAAATGTACATGCAATTATTATGATATTTTAATCTGCATGGACATATTAAAATCATGCATTCACTTATATCTATTTTGAGTGCCTTGGATGGATATGCAATTTAATTTTGTTATAAGCTTACAATGTTATTTGACATTAAATCCATTTAAGGTTCAAAATATATAAATACATTGTTAGTCACTTATTTAGATGATGTAAGCATCAGTTCATTATAAGCAGGATTGCAATAAGCAGGTTTTACTGTTATCCAAGTCTGCATGTTTAGAATGTTTATAGAGAACAAATAACTTAGAACCTGCATGCATGATCATTTCCCATTACTTCGATATATCACCCATAAAATAAATAAGGAACCAAAAAAGATTCCATGACCCATGATATCATCAAGACACTTCATTACCCAACAGAACAAAGTGACGTTTGAATCACAAGCGTGCTCCAATGACTTTTGAAATTTTCGTAAGAAATCATGAGGAATTTTGATAAATTCTGTTTTTCAGAGTCTGCGTTGAAGCTCAAGAATCAATGAAGTATGCATGGCCACTGCGTCAATGCTCACAAGCTTGGGAGATTTCCAGAGTTTATCAAAGATTGAACTTTCATGGGACATTTGACAATTTTTATTTGAAATCTACCATGTCTGACTCCTTTTTTTTTTTTTTTTTTTTTCTTCAAGGGCAATCATTTTTTCTAATCTATCTTTTAAAATTAACAGTCATTTAATATCATGGGTTTAATGCATGTGATTTTAAAAACTTAAAATCACTGAAAGCATGTGCTGTACCTTATAGCTGGTACTTTAAGATACAAATTCGGAAATCTTAAAACCTTTAAAAATATAGAAACAGACACATACATGTACCTTTTGAATTCATGAATCAAAGCTTTTTAAACACCAGGACTATGAAGTTTGCAATAAAAAACAAAGAACTTTTTTAGTCTTTATTTCTTTCTCAAAAGTCAATATTAGGAGACCAAAAAACTAGACCCATAATCCCACACAACAAGGGAGTTAATCCCTTTCAAACATAAACTTGATGATAAATGTCTGACAAGATCATAAAATATACATTGAATCTGAATATAAAACTTTCACCAATGTACACAGATGTATGTTTTAGATTCTTTTTTTTTATTGTCATAACATTGATTGATGGAAATAAAGAGAAAAATGATGAGCAAAAACTACCAAAAGCACACTCTATTGGTTAGTGAAAATGAGAGACAGAATTTTCAAATATCTCAAATGCAATATATGAATTTCTAAACTGTTCTTGTTTCCCCCTCAATAACAATTTTGACAGCCAATTCTCATGCAAGAGCATCCCAAAAGTCCATACAGATTTCAAAAGACTACGTAAATTATATATGACTTTCACAGTAATTAGTGTGAATGAATGAATAATATTTCTTAACACAGGAATATGACCTTATTAGATAATCAAAATAGGCCAGAAAAATCAATAAGAATAAAAAGACCATTCATAACTTACCGAAGTTGAGAGTGAATTTAACTGACCGAATCCTAAGGAAAGTCAATAATGTCACAGAAATCTATTCCAGAGGTGAATAAACAAATATATCAGCCCAAATTAAACATTTCCTTGGATGTTAAGTCCAGGGTAGATATTCCACTCCGTTCAACCCAGATATTTACTTAATAAATAAATCTCGAATCTAAGTAATCCACATCCAAAATAGATAAACTTCTTGGCCTCAATATTCTATTTTCTCCTTAATGCTACGTCCCAAGCCCAAAGAAAAATCCCCGCACACGAAAGATCAAAAAGGTAAAAATCTTCAGCTTGAGTCGAAAGGCATGAAGTCACAGACCAGTGCTTATACGAATTTAGAATAGAGGGAAGATTGGAAAAAACGCAGGTACAATGAGCGAACTCGTTTTTCAGGTGTCAACGCAATGCCACACCCCCGGCCTTTGATATCTAAATAAATCCACCTCATTCATCATCGCGAAATTCTGACGGCCGTCAGTGTATCGAAAATGTTTACATTATTATCCTCTCCTAAAGAAACACAGATTTTTTTCTTCTTTTCAAGAAAAGGATAAACTTTTTATAATCCAGTGAGCTGTTTATTTTTTTTTACAACTAAGAAGTTTACTTCCCTACCTGTTCTTAGCCATGTTACAATGTGGCAGTAAATAATTTATCTATCTTATTTAAAGTGCAGAAAGAATAAGGAAGACAGGGAGAAAATAATACAAAGATTAATTATTCAGTTAATGCCATAAAAACAGACCACATGCATGCATTCCTTTTGAATTCATATATATGTACGACTTCTTTTCTAAAATTCCAATTTATACTCTTTTTCTACCTGATTGATTTCTAATCATTCAATTTCAAACTTTTTTTCCTTACTGAAGATCTCACCTTCATTATTTAAAGTCAAAATATCTCTCAAAGTCTTTAACTAAACACTCCTAATATAGCATTTGTTTAAAATTTTCCCTTACTTTCCTTTAATACCTCGATAAGGTTCTCAATTATGCAAACTTTTTTTCTTAAAAAAGACCATATGACCCCCTGACCCCAATTTGTGTACAAACAGACATGTAATTTAACAGTGATATATACGTGGTCATTTTGGTCACACCTTACCAAATCTTAAGGTTAATTCCACCCCGTAATGTTTAAACTTGCGGTCCATTTCACTTCATGACAAAAGTCTTCATTTTAAATTCTCCGCTGATCCACGAGGTGCTTGGGATATTATAACGCTTTCAACTGACCAGTACAATGGGAGACTCTGTAGGGTGTTACGGAGGCTACCCAAAGTCAGATCTGGGTCAGTGGATGAGAGTATATGACAATAAAAATCATCCTTTTAATATTATTCAGATCAATCAGAGGAATTTTTTCTTTCAAAAAGCAAAAATGGGTGGGACACCAAAACCACAGAAAACTTTTCCTTTAGTCAGAAGTCAGGTATTTCTGAATAAACATTCACCAACAGAAAACCAAATTCTTTAAGCAATTGCAAAGTCATGCTTTTATGTTACATGTACCTGCATCCCAATTCTTTTTAGAAAAGTGTTGAGGGCTATAGATCATTAACTAGCAATTTAAATGTGACATTAAACATAATTGTACCATTACTTTACATGTATCTTAATATTGCTGCATATTAATAAATTATAGCTCTTCAGCATGGGAGTTAGAAAACTGAGACATATTATTTGGCAGGTGAGACCTTAAGCTGTTCAGCAGCCACTGATGGTGCAGTGACCAAGCATGATGAGTCACACCTGTTAGTTACCTGCAATCTGTTTATGGAGGGGTATACAAATTTATATTCACACACCAGACTCTAAATATTGATCCTGAAATAAACGGCCAGGTATTTTATTGGCCAACAGGTGGAAACTGCAAGTTTGTAAACCTAAATGGATGAGGAGCAACAGCTGGAAAAATCTGAAGGGAGGATCATTAATTTTCTTTCTTAATTAATTTGCTCATTAAAGGCATGGTGATTACAATCCTGCAAAAAGACAACCTTAAAATATTAAATAATGCAATTAAAAGGTATTTGAACCACTTAAAAATTGAAATTCCTTTTAAATCAATCCACAAATTTAAGTTTTTAGTAATTAATGTAAATAGGCTATAAGAAACTAAACTCCTTTTGATAAATGTGAAAGTCATGAATTGTAAAGAAGTAAAAGTTCATTCACAGGTAACATGTTGCAGCAATTGTGATAGGGGATGCTTACTCCCCTGAGGGGCACTTGATCCTACCTCTGATTTGAAAAGAGTTATGACATTTGCTATATTCTGAACATTTATGTATTGTTCAATTGCACTTCTGAACTTGACTTTTCCATAAACTTTTTTCAGATTTCCTCTTTCCCCAGAACTGTATACAGTACCTTATAAAACAATATGAAAAGATTTAGGTAATGTTTGCATTGAAGGCAGGACAAGGAAAAAGTGCAGTACAATGTACATATATATTCAAGTCCACAATCTTTGTAACACATGCAAATATCCAGGTCTCCAACTAAACCCAGGAATGAGAACTGCAAGACACTGATTGTAAGGGTAATACATATGGGGGTTTGGCCCTCCAAACCATAGAGACGAAACGGGGACATCGGATACGGAAATATTCCGTACAGCTATACATAGAAAGATCATGATGAGGTGTAAACAAGACTATCTCAATCTGTACACACAAAAGGACCAATCAGCAAACAGCGTTATCAACGGGTAGATACGGGTATATATAAGTAAAAAGTTCTTAAAGGGTAAAAAGCTAAAAATAGGTGAGAAAATGGGAAAAGGAAGAGGTATAGATGTCTATGTAAATTTGCACAAAAGAAGGCAAGGTCACATAAAATTAAATAAAATTTTGTATTTATACTTAGACTATAGAAACATATTTTATGTTGCATACATGTACAAGATATTTATGTCTCATTCTAAGTCCTGAGTCTGCTTTTAGCTCTCTCTAATGGAGGAGAATTCGTACATTTTGGCCATTGTTTGTGATCATGATGAATAAAGGCATCCTCAAAAGAATAAGAAGTAAACATTAGATATCCCACAGGGGTCGCGACCTTACGAAGCTAATTACTTCCTCAATCATTGCAAGGTCATTTTACATTTCACATTAACAGTGCAAAAATTGGAGAGAAAAAAAAGTATCTAATTATTACAACCCAGAACTTAAACTCTTAAATCTTTTATCATGGGCACACAGGGACAATTTCTATTCATAATTGATAATGTTGAATAATTCATATTCATCGTGCTTGATTATCAAGAATGCCCAAACAAATAATGAAACCGCTTGACTGCAATCATACGAAATTACCTAAACAAACAAACAGCATCCATGACAGCTAGTTTGTGTGCGTAAAACTGATCTGGTTTTAATGCGTTACAATTTGAAATAAATTTTGCACTGTTTCATTTTCACCCATAAATAAATGTAAATGTACATATTAAAGTTTTCAGAATTTTTTATAACTAGTCTAATTCAAAGGTATCTGTCATTCTGTAAGAAAAATGGAATGCAATAATGTGATTTTTAAGAGCCCAATTAAAATAACATGTCAAATGACGGTAAAAGAGAAAATTCCATCAAATAATGCAAGACCACAGAGGATTAGTACATGTATGAGCATATCATTATATGTTAAAAACTGACCTTTTTGAGACCTCCAACCTTAATGCAATGCTACATTAAGATTATACATATTAGGTCTAGTTACACCAAACATAAAATATGATGACCAGAATTACTTGTTCATGTGTCTCATTATATGCATAATAACCATGATAGTCATTGTAACACAGCGTAACATGCACAGAATTGCAGTATGCTTATGCTTTAACCACAGACTGTTTTACTGTCCAATATTTAAGCCTAGACTAATGAAAGATTCAGGCAAGTCTGTAAAGTGATCATATCTTAGATATGGGAACTAATCTCCATGGATGGACAGAATTGATATTTATTCTCCATAGTTCTTTCATAATTAAGAATTGTCAATTTGTCACTTTGACTTTTTTTTATATGCTATTCACACAATACTGTATGTTTTATCATGATCATATAGCAGATTGATTGATTGTATATTGTTTAATGTCCCAATCGAGAATTCTTCACTCATACAGAGATGTCACCGTATTCCGGTGAAGGGCTTCAAATTTAGACCTTTACTCAGCACTCAGGGCCATTGAGCAGTGAGGGTTCTTTATCATGCCAACGCCTCTGTGACATAGGACTTCACATTTTTAATGTCATACGAGAATCCAACCCGGGCCTCCCTGTCATGAAGCAAAAGCTCTACCACTAGGCTACCATGACAGGTGATCATATGGAAAAAAATTCAACAGTTACTGGTTAATCAAGAGGATTAGATTAACATTCTTGACAAAATTTGTGGGGAATGCATCTTAATTTGCCAAGGGTGATAATCCATCTACAAGAGAAGGTGGGAGCAGATTGTCTCCCTTGGCTAGCATAGCTACAGAATTTATAATTATATCTATATACATTTGAACTGTTAAAACTGATATTACAAAAGGTCCATCTTTAAAATTTAAAGTAAAACCTTAAATAAATGTGATGCAATTGATATCAAGTTAAATTAAGTGATATAAATTTCATATGTCATTAAATAATATAAATTGAAAGAAAAATATTAGAATTATTTGACCTACCACACTATAAATGTTCTCTTGTTACAAGATCATATACAATCATGCACTTTTAGTTGTGATAAATCAGATACAAAAATTCCATATTAACAGCTGCCATGCAATCACAGTAGCTCCACAAATTAACTATATATACACACAAATCCGCTATCATTCTTGCATTTCTTCTCAATTAACCATTATTTGCGTCAATTTTTTTCTCCCTCGTGCTGTGCAAGCAATGGAGAATGCAAAACTGAAATGTACGAACCCCAAAAAAAATCACTCTTGATTTTTCCCAATTATAAACACGGAACATTGAGATACATTCCTTTACAACAAAAGCCAGTGGAGACTAATCAATAATTAAAACGTTAACCAGCTGAAAAACATTGCTTCTTTCGCTGCAGAAAAAAAGAAGAAAAAGCCAAGGGGTGTATTGCTCAATGCTCTAGATAATTTTTTGTTTATTTTTATGCCATGCATCAGGAAATGTACAGTTTAAGAAAGTAAAAACATGCAAGCTAAAAGCAACCAATTGTTTGGGTTGTCGTTATGGTAACAGTTGAATCTTACTTCCTGGAGGTAAATTTTCTGATGATTCTTACACTATGATACAGGAAGACATTGAATTATTGGAAAATTAAAGCTTTGCAGGGGCCAATACTTTCCAGAAGAAAATCATCATGCATATGTCTTCCATACCATGTTCAATTTTACAGCTATTTGCCTTAAGACATGGAATGTGGATAATTATAAATATATAGTACATGTATTTCCTATATACAACAATGACTGCAAAATGAAGCAATTTTCTTCATGAGAAATTGATAAATCAAGACTTCATTGATTGTTTTGAACACATATGCATTTATATGAACAACAGCTTAACCGGAATATATCAATTCTGGATTCTATGATATTAAGTTGACTTCAGGCAATCTTTAACCAAACAGAATTTTATTTCAGAATCCAATTTATTTTTATTACTATATTAACTCACTATAATTATAAAATCGTACTAATATATCATTACCTGATTTTCATTACCAATATTGATAGCTGACATTTTAGATACATTAATGACATAAAAGCAAAACCATTTCTCACCTTAAATTGGATTAGCACAAACATATGAAGTGTCTTATATATATACTTCTCACCAAAAAATAACAATAACAACTCATTCCAAGAACATTATCAAATTAATCCATAACACAAAATGTGTTCCAGTGACACCCAAACCATCAAGAACTATAGCTCCAAAAATTCATTAGGAACTATGTATACATGTAGTGATAAACATAGGAATTAGGGCCCGGGCAATTACCCAAACTTAGTTCATCTTCTATCTGTCAGAAATGAGATAAAAGCATTACTCTGGCCATTAACGATCAGTGGTCAACTAATAACTTGGACTTACATTCAAAAGTCCCTTGTCAAGCTCTCAAACATAGATTAAATGCATACAGCTAATAGATTAGAATTGGGTATAAGTAAATGTCATATTCTCTTGGCAACAGTAGAACAATTAATATATGTTGTATATATTCAAGGGAGGGGGTCATATGAAAATCCATGGACATATATATATATATTCAATCTTTTTTGTAATCAGCCAATTGTATTAACTATTAACCATATCAGGGTAAATTCTTAAGACCTGGGGCCAGGGAATTTCCTTAGAATAAACTTCCACATGTGTACCACACTATGTCAGCCAAGTTACTAGGGTAATTTTTTTTTTACTCTCCCAACAATCTCTCCTCCAACCAGTCCCTCCCATTATGCTTGATGCTGGACCCTCCCCCCTCTCAGAAAGGGGTGGGGTTTATAATTTGTTGTTCAAACATCTTCACAGTGTTGGTTAGAGAGATCCCAACAGGGTTAAAAATGATTCTTATAAGTTTGGCTGATTCTTTTTAGCCTAGTTCTCTCCTGTTCTAAATTTAATTGCAAGTTAATACCCTCATTTACCAACCCCCAACCCAACCCAACCCCCCATTTTATAATGAAAATTTATATGCCCATTATCAAATTTTACTTTTAAAATATGTATAGGCCTATCATAAAGACTGGGAAGGGCTATCTAAGACCCACAGACATGGTTTCATATAAAATGAGAAGAAAAAGTGGAAACAGATTCACAGAATAAGATGTTGGTGGAAGTGGATTTTGAGAATCAAATTCCAGAAAATTGAAAGAGAGAGAGATGAGGAGAAAAGACAATGTTAAATCTAGGAGTGTACATGACTATAATACAGCACTGTACATCACTGTTCAACCTACATAAAAATGTCCGGTCTCACAGTAACACCTAATATATTCTGAGTTGCCTCTGAAACTTTCTACATTTTCAATGTGATAGATCATACTGAAGTCTAACCCTTGTTTCCCTTATTATTTCCCCTTAAAAAGGAAAAACATGTATTAAAATTTTCTTTTACCCAGTTCTGTACAAAACCATTTCATTTGGCATGGTATCTAACCTCAGTTACCGCTGCATTTCGTTGTTCTTTCAAAATTGGAGGGAAATGCTCTTTCAAGGGAGATCACTCTAACATCAGTCGCGCTTTGGCATGCAAAGCAACATCTGTATTTTTTATTGAGACGTTTCGAATTTAAAGCCAGTAATTTTTTTTTCAAAGCTGCTTCCTACTTGGAATTGCTAATTAGCAAATAAACAGTTATTGTCAACTTAGTGACAGATTAAACGTGACTCATACTTAAATTATTTCAGTCCGCGGATTAACAGCGGATTAGAGAAAGTCACAGATTTCATTAAGGTAACCACAGAAGAAAATCCCTACAACACTTCATTAAGAAAAAGATCAACATATGTAAATCCAAACACGTGTATCCATCTAGATACTTTCCTTTAACAGATTAAAATAATTTTTAAATTTGAGAGAGAGAGAGAGAGAGAGAGAGAAATAAAATACAGAAAGAACTTACCCTGAGAATTTAATTACAAACTACGAAAAATCTACTGTGTTTTCCAGGAATAATTCGGGTCCCCATTGGTATCAAATATAATAATTCCACAGTGTAATAATTTCACAAAATAGTAAAAATTCAAAATGTATTTCTCAAAATCCCAACTAAAAGTCTCCAAGAACACACACCCCTCAATCTTTGATAGAAAGAAAATGTTCTAACCAAACATTCCTTACACATCCCTCGTATCGGGGATTCTAAATGCCGGGGCATTTAATACAAACTGGTAATATCTCCGACAATAAATCGAGATTGATTTATCCCACTCGATTTTGTGTATTGTTAGAACGAGATTCGAAGGATTTTGTATTCGCCTATGTAGATATATATTGGCAAAAAAATTCTGTCACTTGTCTTATAGCGGTTTGCCTTGTGTCCTCTAAAGCGGATAAAATGAAAGTGCACAGGTATATATTTAGACAATTCTTCGTGCAAGAACTGTATTTTCCCCCTTCTTTGGCTGTTCTTTGACGGGTCTTTCTTTTTTTTTTCTTTATAAAAAAGGGGGTTAGTGTACCTCATTTCTAATTCTATTCCATGCTTCCATGCATGCATGAAGAAAGCCATCAAATTACTTGAGTAAGAAAAGACCCGAATTTCGTTTTTCTATCATTCCGATTAGGTGATTAATTCGGAGTTCAGATTCCATTGCTGTTTGTGGAAGCAATTGCATTTTTTTTTTCATTATTTGCATAAATTCAGTGAACATATTGGAACCCACACATACAATAGTCATGAAGTTTGATCCATTCACTCAGAGAGAGAGAGAGAGAGAGAGAGAGAGATGTAAAGAGATATATAATTAATTAGGTCTTTAAAAATTAATTATCTATTTTTAGCCAGCTCCTTATGGTTGAGAAGAAGAATAAACGCCCTTATTAAAAAAAAATCCAAAACTTCACCTGTAAAAGTCAAAATTTCTCACGAACAATGGTATCTTAAGATAATTTTAAGAAATATGACAGCATTCAAGATAAAATATATTAAAGTTTAAGAAATAAACTTGGAACGATTAAAATATTATCAGAAAGAAATCTATTGTAAGCCGACTAGCTGAAGATATCCTTTATCTAATTGTTTCGATCATGAAACTTGCATGCATTTTCAATGAAACTACGTATAACTCACTGCATCTTTCTACATATTTGTACATTGAGAAAAAATTGAAATGAAGACACCTGACGATTTGTAAGAATACCAAATCTAACTTTACATAATGGAAGCCCATCTTAGAAGCACATATAAAGTTACTTTAAGTCGGCCTTCGATTTTTGCAGACATTTTTAAACAACATAATAATTCCAGACAAGCAAATCCCGACCATTCGGAGAAATTTATAATTGTGAAATTTTACCTGTCTGTAAGAGAAATATCAGACATGCGCCTGAACGCCTCAGAATTACATAGATCCTCCTGGGAATCGGACAATTCACAGGATCCATGATAAGAACTGGTGTCCCCACAAGAATCCACACCGAACTCCTCTCCCGAATTATCACTGACGTCATAATCCAAACTCATGTTTGAATCGTTTTCTTGCTAGTCCAATACAGACAACTAACAATTATATATATAATCCACTTTTTTCAGTGCAAATGACACACGTTGAGGACAAAAACTATTAAACTGTTTTTGTAATATACTTGAGAGCTTGTTGTTTGTTTTTCAAATAAAAATCCGTTTAAAATTAGCTCAGAAAAGCATTGGTCATCCAAATCAATATGAATATCATTATTCATAATTGTCCGCAAGGGCAAAACGCTGGACATGGGTTAATATCTCCCATGGAATAAATTTACAATTATAATGAGACAGTCTAAAGTAGCCCAACTGATGACACACTAAATGCTATTTCGGTCATCATGTGTCATAATTAACCGTGCACGTCCGTGCGACAGCTGATGGCCCGGGGGGTGAAGCGTGGACAATTTTTACGATGCGGTCATCAACCGTCTGCCCCGATTGTCAGTCTGAAGGTAGAAGTCGTGAAAACAAGAATCAAAACACAGAGAAAAAGGGGAAAACCCGGGGCCCTCGGAAGATGACGTCAAGAATCCCTGAAGCAAAGTCCATAAAAAGGTCAACGTTGATTGGTCAGAACGCACTGCACAGTTTCTTTTATCTCGTTGTCTCCCTTGGGCCATTAACTGTTTTTATCATTTTATGCAGTTTGCACCTTTAAACATTTATGAGAAAAGATAACAAGTCAAAAGGCATTTTCCGAAAAACAAATCGCATCTTTAGCTTGTTTAGACAAGATGTGTAGGGCGATGTCACTTTATATCAACTGATGAAGACTTAGAGCTTAATCAATCAAACCTAATCTGATTGTGTTGGCTTGATGTGTATGGCCCTAATTAGACTTTATAACTTATATGAGAAAAAAGATTAGTTTTACCCTCAGAATAGAACAAGTACCTGTTTATTTGAACCTAAGGATTGAACTTGATGGATGTCAAAATCATTCAAAATTCATCGACAGTCATTTTGGCCCGTAAGAACACTGTATTTATTGTGCATCAGTTGTCGTTGTTTTACTAATGAGAAAATTCAGGTTTCATGCACTTCGAAATTAACGATACCTTGATTAATCGTTTATATAATATATGATCATCAATCATTATTTAAAAAGTAAGCCGTCGATCGAGATAAGATGGCTGCATTTCATTTCCGGAATTTTGGGTAATCAACTTTTCATTTCCGACATTTTTTAGTTTTCATTTCCGACATTTTTTTGTTTTCATTTCCAACATTTTTCAATTATATATGTAGTACCTATAGTAACAGATTTGATAACTTTACTTATGAAAAATTGAAAGGAATAATTAAATCACTGAAATCAAATTTTGTAAATCTATTGATGTCTTGGACATAACTATGCTGCTGTCACTGACATTTAATTTAATGTACATTAAATGTATTGACCAAGTTGCATGCACATTAAACTCCTTTACCTATAGACTTAGCACTGCATAAATGCATATGTGTAAAGATGTTTTTTAAAATATCTTTATCAATATTTTGGTATAAATACTTTTAAAATGCCATTTTCTTTTACTTAGAAAACATTGAATTGCCGCACAGGTAAATTCCGGAAATGAAAAGAAAATTATGTCGGAAATGAAAACAAAAAATGTCGGAAATGAAATAAAAAATTGTCGGAAATGCTATGCATATTTCCGGAAATGAAATGCAGCGGATAAGATACCGCAATCTGTATTCCTCGATTCCCTATAACGCATACATTCTGTATTTCACCTATGCATCCACATATGAATAAGTAAATAAAAAGGTTATTTTTCTGCAAATGAAAACAAAGTCATGCAACCCCCTACCCCCTCTCTTTTAAAAAAAAGTCATGTCTCTCCGCTTATATAAATAAAAAACCATTCAGGTTGGTTAGATTTTCGGATATTCTAATACTATTTAAAAAGTAATTGTGTTTTTATACTATGGTTAAAAATTATTGCAGAAAATGTTGAAGAGTGATACAAGAATGGCATTCCCGTGATGGAACTACCGGTATATGTATTCATATTTTAAGTCCCTTCATGAGCATTCTGGGTATTATTTGCGTATACAAAAAAAAGTCCATGATCGGCTGCAAATCGAAAGATGACCATATTAGAAAATAAATCCATGAGATCATCCAACAAACAAACCTGTACCAGTTGTCTCGCTTGCAACACCAAAAAATTTAAAGCTCATTAGTACCATTCCCCTTTCCCCATTTTTATTAGGGCATGTATTGTAATTAACATAGCAGAAAATAAACAGAGTATTATAAGAAACTCAAGTTGTACTTTATCGTGATTGAAATATAAATCCAAATTTTAAAATGCAATTAAATAAGTGGATATATGTGTTCACATGTATTTGCTGCAAAAATCAATACTAAGTAATCGGTTTCTATAAACAATTACATATATATTTGGGTTGCATGAAAAATGAAACTTTGAAGTTGATCCTATCTAAACACCTTTTCGATCCTCATCATGCAAACGTTAAATTGAAAATCATCTACACTACAACACGTGCACTACAAAAACAATTGTAAGTGGAAGCGAAGAAATAAAATCCATTTTATAAATTTCTAAAGTAAATCTAGATACGTAAAACTCACCGACGACGAGTGAACCTGTAAAACAAATCATCAGACAATTTTAATCTTCCTACAATGTTTTTATTTTTAAGTTTATTCAGATAACTTCTTAGATGGAATTATAGTTCGGACAGGAGAGACTTATTTTAGACCAAAGGACCTCCAAAGAGCGTTATAAACAGTTTGTGTTCAGGACGGTCTCCAGTGATTAAAAAAATACAATGTGAAATCTGGTTAATTGTAGGAAAAGACAGTCTGGAGAAAGAACTCGTTGTATCTCTTTCTGACAGTTCAATGGTTAAATATATTTTGTGGATATATGCACTCAGGACACCCCTCGCAATGAGTCTAAGCAAAACAGAGGTATTTATGGACAGAACCCCCCTCCCCCCGATATTCAACCCCGGGGCTTGCTGGATATATTTTTTTTCACAAATTATATTTATTACACTTATTCATCATGTGTACCATGATAGGATAAACTCTTTTGACAAACTGCCTTACGCGGATTTTATTTCGTGGTCTCAGAAATTTCGTTCCTTAAGATTTTTATTTCGTGAGCAAAAAACTCTATAACCATGTCCTCAAAGTCCAAATATTATATACTTTTGATATTAAAAAAGAAAATTAACATAGTCGTATCATCTAATGATGAAGAGGAATGAGTTTCTCATGAAATTGATACTTGGAGAAACAAGTTGTGAGGCCCTCTTAATTGTAGGCTACCTGGTAGGTTTTTCACAAAATTGCAAATGGTAGCATCGTACAATATTGTATGACAGGCAGGTGTAAACTTTGGGAAATGCTAAATATTATAAAACTGTGTCCTGCTTTCAACTGTTTTAGTACTGTTTATAACTTTATAAGATTCTTTGCTCGGTAACATAACACAGGTTACATATCATCAAATTACAGAAAAACAGGGGGTTTTATTGCAGAATTTAAAGACTGCCTTATTGCGAACAAAGGTATTTATCAGACTAAACTGGTTACTTTTAACTTACCGTTTTCTAACCCACTTGAACATTATCAGTCTTCTTTAGATGCACCTTTCGTCATAAACAATCCATACTCTAAATATTGTGGACAGCTTTTGTTAATTCAACAAAGTCTGTGCAGTCTATTCCACTATACGTCGCAAATACAGCCAATTATCGCCACAACCAAAGGCTCGCCAGATACGTCAGCAAAATGACCGTACGTCCATTCCCCCAAATTTCCTTCACTTTTTCCGACTTCAACCGTTACATTCCCCGACGACCTCAAATCTACGACCAAGAACCCTGCTCCATTGCACTTGATCCTACAGCCTTACGCTGAGAAGGTAGAAATTTGGAAACAATGTGTCCAGGGTCAGGGAACAATTCGACCTTTCTTTCCCTTATTTGGGAACTCCCTCTTTCCGAATGACGACTTTTCTCGGCCCCTGCTGTTGACTTGGAAAGTTTATGATGACTAACACGCTACATTTCCTTAATACGAAACCTTGATAATAATCTAGTATCCTACCCCGGTTTCTTTGTGTACTACCCGACAATTAAGCAGAAGTAGTACGCTTGAATTCCCCCCTTCCTATTAAAATATTTTGATAGAAAACCAACAGAAAAATACGAAATGGCATTAAAAGTATAGTGTCCGCTTACGACACATCACATTAAAAATCCTCAATGAAAATATTTTGGCAAAGACTTCATCGTCTCTCCAATAAATCACCCCCACTTGTATTGTAAAAAGATATAAAACAACAATAAATAATTTCATAAATCCATTAGGACTTTGCCGAAGCACCTGTTCGTTTTATCTATATTCTCTACAGGTATATACACACAACGCAGTCGTCACAATGGGCTTAACTTTCACCACAGTGTGGACAAAGGCTACATAAGTTCGCAGTGTCATGCTTTGTGTATATTTTTGTGTATTTGCAATAAAATTTTCTGTTTATGATAAAAGGAGACGACGCGAGCATAATCCATTTGGACGTGGACTGACGACGAACCCTTGCCCCCGAGTGTACGACATCACATGTTGCTAACAATCAAAGCGGGGCTTCGGACACCTCTGTCATGCAGCCACATCAATACCTTTGTAAAAAGCTTTATTCTGCCATTTCCTTATCGCAATACACTGAGTAAATGTTTTTTTTTAAACAATAAGGTAACAATGCTAGTCTCAAGGTCTGTGGTAACAGCTTGACCCTGTCCATTACATAGGTTTGTAAATAGAACATATCCACCCCCCTCCCCTTTATAAAAAGAGAGCGAGAAAAATAAAAATAAAACCTCTTAATAAAGCTTTCTGTTTTCAAGAGACGACCATCGACCCCACAGTCTAAATCACAATTTAAAGAGCAAATCCAGTACTTTCAGGATACGTGCATAGAAAAAGCATAAGTTTACAAGACATGCATTAATAATAAACTTCCCCTGCAAGGTCACGCAGGGACGATTTTAAAACGGAAACAAGCTAATGACAAACAAATTGATGGTACTGGATATCAATAATCTCGTTAAAGTCAACATTTCGTAATTCTGTGGTCGATACAATGACTTTGTACGCAATTAAAATTCATTATTAAGTCAAATACAGATTTTTTTTTCCCATATGATTGTTAGACCATTATTTGCTCACTGGATTTTATTTTTTTTCATTTACCAAGTTCATGAAAAGAAGCACACCTCGGATTCCCACCTTGACCAAAAGCTGGCCCCCCTTTTCAAGACCCCTGGATCTGCCATTTGTATATACAGCAAGCTTGTGGTATAGTTACACTTAACTTGGATTGTTTCTATTTATCTGGATGCAACAGATATATATAAATTTTCCTCTTACGTAAAATTTGAAACTGCATTAACAGTCATTAAAACACCTTAAAAGAAACAAACCCTTCTCATTCTAAAGGAAATTAACAAAGTGAAAAAGACCAGTAATGCAGAATATTAGTCTGATTGCAGTTTTATCAAAATATTTCATATCACACACAATAATGGGTAAAAAGCACAATTTTGATTGAAATTATTATATTAATAGCTACTCAACATAGGAACCAAAGTGCCTAACACTAAATAATACATTAAAATCTTGCTTACATGTACATATGTACATGCAATAATTGAAAAGAAAAAAAAATGTCCAATTTAACCTAAGATTATCTGCTTATCAAGGTTAAAAATTTATATAGAATTGCATAAAAATGTTTTTCATTGAAAATAGGATATATCCTCTGACATATGTTTGACATCATTTTTGAGTCTACACTAGCAGCAAAGCTTCTAAATATTAAGGACATTTGCAGAAGTTTGTAGACATTTAAAAAGTCTGTTGTAATTTAGTGCTCTGATGAAAATGTTAGTCACATATCCTCTCTCTCTCTCTCTCTGTCTCTCTCTCTCTCTCTCATGTGTTTACATCAAATATTTAAAAATAAGTGAAGAATATAATTATAAGTCCATATATCTCTAGAATTAAAACACATGGCTCTATAGGAAAAATCAATTTGAGTTTTCAAAGGAATTCCAATTTCTTAACTCTACCATAGTTACAAAAAATTAATTTTCAAAAAATCAAATTTTAAAAATGCAATGTTTTCAGAATCTTTTACTGCAAGCAACAGAAAACATTTATTAATATTTTTGAAACAAACAAAGACTTTGGAAATGAAATTTCTTATTCTCAAAAGTAAATCACCTTTCTGTGAAAAAATATTTTAAACCACTGAGGAAAATAAAATATCAAGCCAACCAAAAAATACATTGGATGATCAATAAAAATGTTAGAAAAATAGAGTTCTTCGGTTACAGTACAATGTATAAACTTGTTATATGACAAAATAAAAAACACAAGGCTTTAACATGCTGAAAGCACATTGTTGGTAAAAGTACATGCAGTACAAATACCATTTTACATGTACCTAAAGACAACATAACTAGAACTGGGATTAATTTGCATCCTATTTTTGAAAAATAAATCTCATATTTTTATTTTTATTATAAGATAGAACTACTAAGCAATATCTCCTTGAACCATATTATTTTCTTTTATAAATATGAATCCACATAGATTAATAATTTTACAGTATTCTTTCAAAACAATTTTCGAAAAATTGTTTTTAACCGTTAAAAGTTGCAATCCATAAATGCTTCCTTAATAAATGTTTTACACAGAATTTTCATTTAAAATATCCCAATCTCGGGATTTATTAATATAAATTCATAGTCACAACAAACAAATTAAGCATAATGTAGACAAATCAAAAATCATACAATTTAGCAAACAACAACAAATAGTATTGAGCTCGGGAAATGTGAAAGTCAACATTACCTGACGCTTGAATATTTAAAACTGTTCATTTACCTGGAAAATTTTTGACTTTTGTCTTTTTGTTCAAATTCTCCAAAAATAAAACAATTTCTCACCAATAATTTAAAACTTATAGGAACATCTCTTTTCTTGAGATCAGTGAATAATAAGTGACATTATTTTAAAATATATACATGTATATACACAGCTTTGTACATGTTCAAATTTGTCCACCTGCAAATTTTTGGAATTCTAATGCTAAATAAATAAAAAAAATTCACCATCACTAGTCAAGGTTTCCTCTCACATGTCTATTTTTTTCAAGAAAAATTCAAAGATTAAAACAACATTATTTTTGTTTTACTATTTACGTAGGTAAAAATTATTGGTATTTCAAATTTTACAATACATGTAAGAATAAAAGTACATGTACAACCATTAAGTGTTTGAAAATAAATCTTTTTGTTTTCTATTATACAAACATAAACACATCATTAAACATGTGTATTTATAAAATTAAATAGAATTACACTATTTTCTTTCACAAAAATATATCCTTGTACATTATCAAAATCAAGACTGAAAAGTCTATCTACCTAAAATTTCATTCTATGACACAAATCATCTTAATTAAAAGCACCAATACCCCATGTACACTTGACAAAACATGAACAAAATGAAGGAACATTATGTGACATTGCGATCATGACATATATGAATGAAGAGACCAGTGGTCTCTGTGAACAAATGTTTACATCATTGGGTGGTGACAAGCTATTTATATCCTGATGGTTCCCCATGTGGTATCTCCTCACCTCTGGCAGGTATCCCCCTGATGTGCCCCTCCCCATTTTAAGCCTCGTTGTCAAATCGCTGATAATTATCATCTTTCATCAGCCCTGCAATTTAAATTTTGGAAATTTTTGTTAATTTACTTGAATCTCTCAGATACCTGTAAACATCATGAATTTCATACATCATGCAAATAGTTTGACCATCCACTTTTACTTGTAAGAATATGTATAAATGCATTGAAAAAATTTTCAAGAAGTAAACTGCATTTTAAATAACAAATCTCATTTTGTTTAACGAATGAAAAATGGTGGTGATGTACTACTCTAACAATCAACAATAAAACATGTAAATTATTTTTTTAATCATTAAAAAAAATTAAACCACTGAAAAAATGAGACAAACATGCTAATGATGCTATCGTACTAAAATTTGAATTACCAGTTGAAAGTAAAATTATAAGACAAATATATGATAATTTTCTGTAGTCTTATCATCATCTAACATGACATTATAAATGTTTCTAAATACGGGCATCAAAAGAACAATGTTCAAATTGCCAATGGGACAAAAAGGATTAAAAACTGAAACCCGTCTGAAAATAGGATGCAAAAAATTGAACTGCTTTCTGTGGGACATGCATGCAATTTTTTCCTTGTAGCCATTGCCATTTAAAAGTTGTTGAAAAAAATTAATTGCTCAACATTGAAAGTTTATAGTTGGAATGCATGAAATGTGTAAAAATGAAGTTTTTAAAATATAAAAGTACACAAATGAAGTTGAAGTAAACCAAATTAATGTACCACTGTAACCAAAAATATTTTATACAGTGGCATAAAATCAGTACACCATATATACATGAAGTGGAAATGATAACAAGAAAAAAATTGTATATCGATTTTGACAATTAATAATTATAAATTATTCAAGACTGGAAGTAAGAAATTAAAAAAAAAGTTACATAGCTAATAATCCATTGCTTTGTTTACCTTTGAATGATATTCCTAAAGTCGCATGGAAGTGTTGATAAAGTTTAGTACAAAAATTATATATAGTCTGTCATATGACATTTGTATTTTAATGTTAAAGTTACATTTTTAACTCTCTCTCTGCGTGAATTATTATATTTATGCATTATCATACGGATATTATTTGTGTTCTAAATTTGTCACCTCTCATACATGATTGGCTAATAGAAATTGACCTTGAGATTTGTAAAAAAGTTAAATTTATCAAGATTTAAAACAGTAGTGAATTTACATCTCTAGTAAATTCATGTTCTTAAATATGAAATTCCATTCATCTTTTAAGAATGTATCGCTAAAATTACAACAAACACCCACCATATTTACGCCTGATCTCATCGGTCCTTGACTTCCTCTCTGCTCTCCTGTAAAAAAAGATAAACAATGGTCAGTCACAGGTTTTGCTTCCTCCTTAATCCTCATAGTCAAAAACTCATCAAAGGACATTTTTGATGGATTGTTCTATTGCTAAATAATATTGACCCATGAAGCTAGATACATGCTCAAATTCAATCTATGTGTTAATAATGCAGCAAAACAAAAAGAGGCAGATAATTCTTGTAAACTATGAACAATTCAAGCACATGTATTTTTGAATGTCAATATGACCGCTATCATTTTAAGGGAGGGAAGAAAATGTAGCCAAAATATGTTGCCTTTTTCCCAGAAGTTAAGAGCAATGTGCACGCATAATGTAAAAAACTCATAAAGGTTTGTTTTTATTTGTTGGTGATTTTTAGATTTCCTTCTGTAATCTCCATAAAATGTACAGATCCAATCTATTTTGTTAAAATATACATGTATTTACATTGCAATTATTTGGGAAGTACATTTACTCTATCTGTGGCCGCAAGGGCCTTTCCAAGAACATAGAGTATTAGTAATTTCAGTTAAGTGTGAAGTTTTGCATTACGTCACGATCTTTTTCAACAGATGCATCCAGTGTAAACAATACAGCCGCCGCTGTGTGATTGGTCAACTCATATTATCAACATTGACACAGAAATATTTTGTTGCATGAGCAACCATTCAGGTATTAGAAGAAACTTCCAGTCGTAAAGCTTGCGGTTAGGAAGGCGTGTACTATTTACCTTGCGCGCAGCTGTCACTACAGGTTGTGACGTAAGGCAAAACTTCACACTTAACTGAAATTACTATTATTCAGACTAAAGCTATGTGATATTTACCTTTCATTAGACTTCTCTTGTCTTTCCTTCTTCTTTCTCTCCCACTTCTCATCCTCCTTGGCATATCTATAAGGAGTAAAGGTACATAATTATAGCATGTAATCTTAATTATGAAACTACAGTGTAGCACAATGCAAAACATGCCAGATACAAATACAGTTGAGGACAACTTAACAGCTGCTAACATTGTAAAATGAAAAATTCATAGATGTGTTCAAGGGCTGTTAAAGCCCCTGGAGATTTTTTTGAATGGATGTTTTTTTTACTCTGAAATGATATAGATTATAAATTTGCCTGGTAATAAACAAAGAAATCAAAACAAGCAGCTCTAAGGACTACAACTTTTGAGGGATAACATCAGTCAGAGGGCTACAAAAATGCCAGATTTTTTTTTAAGCATTTGTCTGATAGAAATGGAAATCAGAAGGATAAATAGAGAGATCCTATTAAGATTATTTATTACTAATAAAATACTGTAAACCAATTCACGACAACTTTATTTCTTGATTTACTAGGAATAAATTAGTTTGTGACGATTAATTTTCGCAATCAAGCCTTTTTTGGATCTGTTGTTAATAGACACATACAATTTAATGACCGGTTTGCTGTGAAAAATATTTGCGATGAAGAAGCTTCGCAAACTTTGCGACAAATTTCTCACACATGAATTAAAGTTGGTTTACAGTAAGTCTGCTTATTTGATTTGAGCCTAAATTCTAAAAAGTCTAGATTTCTAAAATCTTACTTGTTTTTGTTGTTCTTTTTGCAACAGCAGCAGCAACAGATGCACACAGTAATGGCAAGGACAATAACTCCTCCAATCACTCCCATAGCTATGATCAGGGCTTCAAAATTCACTGTCAAATAGAGAAGTCAAAATTCACTGTCAAATAGAGAAGTCAAAATTCACTGTCAATTAGAGAAATCAAAATTCACTGTCAAATAGAGAATTCAAAATTCACTGTCAAATAAAGAAGTCAAAATACACTGTCAAACAGAGAAGTTAAAAGTCACTGTCAAATAGAGAAGTCAAAATTCACTGTCAAATAGAGAAGTCTTATTCTCTTATTACTGTGCTTCTGTAAATTGGCTTACTTCAACTAATGCAAGAGAAAAAAGAGAACATACCACTACCCCCCTCCCCCCAATAAGCTCCTGAGAGAAAGTATTCTATTTCAGTGAACTGACTTGTAAACACAAATTGATATAGCCACAGGTAAGAGAGTGAGTGAGAGCAAGAGAGAAAGAGATTGGGGAAGTAGAGACTTACCCCAACAACCTCCCACCCCCAACAGCTTTTGAGGAAGAGCACAGTATTTTTATGTTTCGATGGACTTAATTCCAGAAATTAACATAAGTACTCAAGAGACAGAGGAAGAGAGGGGGCAGAGGTAGAGACTTACCCCAGCAAACCCCCCAGCGAGCCTCTGAGAGGGAGCACAGTGAAGACTTCGGGAGGACATCCCCTGTGGGGTATGGCACACATTTACTGTTGGTTTTACACCAAAGACACTGAAATAAGAAACATCATCATAAAATGCTTTTATTTCTTTGCATACAACACTTTACAAACAAATGAGAAATATTTACAAGGGCTTTTTTTCTAGACGAACATTCAAATTTATTTCTACATGTTTATTTAATAAAGCAATACACAACATTTTACAAAAGCATATTTACTTGAATAAATCATTATTTTTCATATTGATTGCATACCTTTGCATCCTTCAAACAGGTGTCACAGCTTGAATTTCGTCTTCTACACTCTGAAATTATAACGAGAATGAGGGCTAAGTAACATACCCTGTGTGAACAAACTCATGGGAACTAGTAAATAAAATGTTTTATTGTTAATTAAGGAATCCCTCTGGCCAGGGCATCAACGATAGTGGGAAACATGGGATAATTTGCATAATGGGCGACTCATGTGAACTAATAGACTGAATGTTTTATTGTTAAAATGAATTATGATATTTTCCTACAGACCTGGTTTAATTATATAATTCCTTCCTTGTATTTGCAATGTAGCAAAATAAACACAGGCGATAACTCGAACTAAGTGGAAATTTCTATGAACAATCAAGAGAGTTCCGAATGTAAACATGGCATGTAAATTTGAAGCAAGAAAAAAAAACCTTGAGAAAAATATTAGAATTTTCATCTTTATATGGATTATTTTTTGGGGAAAAGAGCATTATGGAATTTCAAAGAGGTTTGTTTTCATTAATTTGGTAGTTATTTTTGTCATAATCCTCTTTGTATATCTATTCTTTGAAAATCATTTCGAAGCTGATCCGCTCCAATTTGCTACACTGCAAGTATATGGGATGAATTCTAACTGTGGTTATCGAGGGCTTGTACCCAGACACAGTTAGGTTATTCTAAGGCTTAAAAAAAAAAGTTTGTTTCCTGTAACATTCCCAAAAAATTAAGGGTCGGTAGGTTGGGAATTCTTTTTTTTTCTTTCTTTTTTTTTGCTTATGAATGGTCAAACATTCCCGGACTGAATATTCCAGGTGTCATATTTACAGTGGACAACCAACATGGTATCCAAAATAGCTGCCTAGCGCCAGAAAACGAACTTCAGATAGTTGTAGGGGGAAAATGCTGTTACAATAATGATTACCACTTATATTTAAGGTAAATGTAAAGTAGGTTGACGTATTTTTTGTCTCAAGTTAAGCTAAAAGTAATTTTTTTTTTAAAAATCAATGGAATCAGCTGATTGATCAAACGCAGTTTTGCCATTTGTCAGGGAAAAAAAATCCACTCGTGGATAATTTGAATGGGTCGGTCAGGTTACAGGAAACAAACATATTTTTTTGTAGGCCTAACTAGTATACAGGTAGATAGGGCAATCAATTCCTAGCTGCAGAACTGTAGCTCTATACTTGAGAAAATTCCGACAGATAAAGCAGAGAGCTATACAGATCCAAGTGTTGTAAAAACCTTCCTTTTATGCCACCAATTTTTTGTCACTCACTTTGGGTATTTTTTTCTTGTATATTATACTTTCCCCTGCTTTAAAAATACTATGTAATATTTAATAATACATTAAATTCCAATTTCTGATAATTTACTTACCTTTCACATGTTTCAGTGCTCACAGAAGGCCGTTTGTGGCTACGGATGTCAAAATGGGACTCTTTTAAATCGACATTACAAAACTATATACAGAACTGTTTCGGACCATTAAAAGGTAAATTAAGTATCGAATTTCAATATAAGAGTTGAATTAATAATTATCAGATATTGTTCTAAAAGCCAAGCAACAAAAAATCTGTGGCTTAAATGGAAGGTTTTTACAATGCTTGGATCCGTAGCTCTCTGCTTTATCTGTTCGGTTTTTCTCAAGCCGAGAGCTACAGTTCTGCAGCTTATCGATTCGAAGATGGTGAGTTGCTAACTTCGTGCCCTTTTTTCGTTTTTACACTGAAATACGATATATTTAACAATTGCTACTTTCATGAAAACACATGTATGACAATATACCATCCTGAAATAAAGCACTTATGGCAATAATAGGTCTGATACCATCTCTGATCAACGGTACAAATCATGGCATTTAAGAATGAAACCAAAACATTAACAAAATTCACGTGACTTTACCTTCTTCCAGTGACGGTGTGGTAACGGGGGCACCACTAGTGGTGGGGACAGGTTTGGGGGTGGTGGTTGGTTTCTCGGTGGTAGGGGCCTCACTCGTATTGTTTGCTGCTGACACTGTGCCGATGACGAATAAAACCAAAACTAACACCATATTTTTTCCTAACATCGTGACTTTGTTCCCTGATGTACAAAGAAATCGTCAATATTTTCTTTCTGACTTTTGACGTCTTTTCTAAAAATCAACAATGAGTAAAGATCACAACTTCCGGGTGCGTCGATTTACCCAAATGGACCCAAATGGAACCCAAATGGACCCAAATGGAAACTCAAATGGACCCAAATGGAAATCAAATGGACCCAAATGGAATATAAAATATATATATTATATCGTATTCTCAAGTTTTTACTTCTTTAAAACATAGAAAATAATGATATTAAATGGACCCAAATGGAAATCAAATGGAATAATAAAAAGAGAATATTTTAATATCATTATTTTCTTCAATTGTGTTTTTAAAAATGCGATTTAATTTAATTCTATTTGTAATAACTATTGAACATAATTGAATACAAAACTGAAGTATTTGATAGTTTCTATGGCCATGCCCCCCCCCCCCCCCCCCCCCCCACCGCCCATACCCCCAAATAATTTTGCCGGTATATAGAATACTGTCAAAACTTCATGTTTCAAAATACAATATAGATTAATAATTATAAAAAAATCATTTGTAAACGTAAGTTCATTTATTTTCATCATTTTAGATAAGTATTAAAATACGATAATACATATTTAATATTCCATTTGATTTCCATTTGGGTCCATTTGTGTTTCCATTTGGGTCCATTTGTTTCCATTTGGGTCCATTTGGGTAAATCGACGCGCCGCAATTTCCGGCTGTGTTCTTATCAAGGGCGCATAACAAAATAGTTCTAGAAAAAGAAATGTTTCAAATTATAGAAATGAGAAAATCTTATTCTACCGAAAAAAGCTTTAAATATGAAAAATGGTTTTATCAATAATCTGTCTTCTTGTTTCAGTTCTGGTTAATTTAGCGTAAGAATATTTCACATGGCAAATCCTTCTTTCACTTCCGGTTAGAACTTTCAATTGTGCTGTTTCATACCGACGGCAAGTGGTTGATAGACCATTGCCTTTGGGTAGGTAATTTGAATGAATTTACCTTCGTGTATCTTAGTTTATGAATTTTAATATTTTTAAGTGATCAGGTGGTATATTTACTTTACATCCTCAATCCTTTTACACAATACTCTTTGACCTGAATTTGAAAAAGGGGGGAGGGAAGCATGTGCAAATTCGAGACATTGTTACTCTATCATGTATAAGCAGAGTCTAACAGTGTTAAACCCTCAATGAATTATCTATATATACATTTCATGTAAGCTGTTTTGTTATTATTGTGAGGCAGTACTCCTCATGTTTATGCCATTGTATACAGTCTGTCAGATTGAAAAGAATTAAGTGATTTATATCAAATTATTTAATTTTGTTTAACGTCCTATACGAGAATATTTCACTCATAGAGATGTCACCATATACTGGTAAAGGTCTTCAAATTCTGTTTTTACTCGGCACTCAGGGCCCTTGAGCAGTGAGGGATCTTTTTTGTGCCAACACCTGCAATGACACGGTGCCTCAATTTTTAAGGTCGCGTCCAAAGGACCTCATCTTTTACTTCAAAGTTCAGAGCGCTTGGCAAAAGAACAGTTGCTACCTTTTTTTAGATGCACAGAACTGTAGCTTTGTGCTTGAGAAAATTTGGACAAATAAGGCAGAGAGCAACAGATCCAGGCAATGTATAAAACTTTCAATTTACACTGCTACCTTATTATCGCTTTATTTGAGTATAATTTCTTGTATTTAATGCTTTCCCCTGTTTTAAAGAAGTATCCAATAATTAATCATGCATTTAACTCTTATTCCTGATATTCTATTTACATTTCAACGATCCCAAAAGGTCATTTGTCATTTCGTTCAACATGTTCATGATTAAGAGTTACAGATGTCAAAAAAGGAATCTTTTAAACCAACATTCCTAAACCATAAAGGACTGTTGTAGATTGTTAAAACAGTGTTTTCCCCAGGCCGTTTTTGCATGGCGGTACCGCCATGCATTCACGATCTCCCGCCATGCATCACATGTTGCCGCCATGCTTCCCGCTATGCATGAATTATTAATTGTGTACCATGTGAATGATATCAGTTACAAATATTTCAATTAAACAATTCAAATCACTAGAATCCCCGCGTGTACTGAGCACCTGTTGTGAACTTGATGCGAATCACGGCACGGGGGATGATGCAATATATAGACCTAGCTGTCAATGTTTGTTTATTGCAATTAACTGGTATGTTACTAAGTATCATGCTTTTAATTGGTTGAAAATTAATTTATAACCATAAAAAGTATTTAATTGCTGTTAGATAGTAAACACGGTAAAAGCAATACACTTGTTAATGCACATGTGGGTTTTTCCAACATTCACAGATCGTTCTATAAATAGCATTGATGCTCCGACATAAAAACTGTTTCATTAGTTAAACTCATAATATTTAAGACATCTTTTGCATTAAAGTGCTAAAAATAAACATATCTAATTAACATTATCAATGTATATTTACTTTATAAACTATGGGGAGGTACTTAGTTCAAACATGTGCTTTTAAAATACAGTGACCTTCACCTATATTCAAAAGCGGGAAAAATCAAACATCAAATGAAAACAAATAAGTTGTCACAAAATTTACATGTAAGCATTAGTGCTACATATTAATGAGCACCCCTTTAATTTCAAGTAGACTGCAAAAGATTAAAGTAGTGACATAAGTTAATAATAATAAAAAGGTGGATGTCACTATAGGGGTCTATTTGTTGAAAGCAAAAATAACACAATACACAAAACAGTAAAAAGACAATGGCTTGATAGAAAATTTTGATAGAGCAAAATTTTTTTTTGAATTAGCCTAGTTCTGTTTTTATTTATTTATTTATTTTTAAAAACTCAATTTTTGATTATTTTTGAGTAAAATTGATGAGTTGTTCTATATGTATTTAATCAAATAATAATTTAATTTGTATTTTTCATTTAAATACATATTAACATTTAAATACATGTACAATTAATTTAACCGAGACACGCCGCGCGCCGTCAATTCAGCGAAATTCCCCCCATGCATCAAAAATTTTCTGGGGAAAACACTGTAAAAGGTTAATAAAGTATCAATAATAGGTGTAAAATATTTAGGATAAGTTGTGGGATACAATTTTAAAAGCTTTGGAAAACATAAACTACAAGAAATAATGCCTGAAGTGAATGACAAATAAGCAGTTTGTAGCATAAATTGAAGGTCTTTACAATGCTTGATCTGGCTCTTAGGCCACAAAACTTAGACAATCTCACTTTTGATCTCAGTCTCACTTTACTATTTCTTTGGTAAAAGTGAGATTGAGCCCAAAAGTGAGCTTGTCTTAATTTGATGGCCCGGAGCCTGGAGCTCTCAACAATCGAAACCTAGGTCAAGTCCAGGTTTGATTTTGTACTGTAATGTCTACTTCACTGATTAAGCATTTGCAAATAATCATGGAATTAGTCAAATATGTACCCATGCAAGAACATCCATCAGAATCTAAAAAGAATATTATTCTGAAAATATTTACTTCATCATGATACTTTTTTGACTGCAACTTGTCCATTACAGCTGTGGCTTAAAATAGCATTTGTCTCATGCGGGAAATTGTGATGACTATGTTTTGAATTGAAGAAATTTAAGATACAAGTAATTTCTTTAAGTAGACTGAAATTGGTTGAAAAAGTTATTTGATCAATCCTGCCAATCAGTTAAGTCCATGTTTTAGGACCATGTTATGTACTTCTAAGTTTTACACATTCAACTTGACCACTCATTTACTAATACTATAGACTGAGTAGGTCAGATAGGCCTTTGTGTCAAACCCTGTAATGACCTCTGATATTATATCTTGGAATGCAGATTTTTTGAAAATTTCCTTGGGAGGGGCATAGGGGACTCCCATAGTATCTATATTCAGACTTCCAGAGCTACTATCAAGCAATTATTAATTCTAATATTTCCATCGAACAATTTGTACGGAACTTATGTCTCAACTGTGAAATAAATTTTGGGAGTCAAAGAGTCTGAAAGAGATATGTCCAATTGAATAGACTGTTCAAATTTTTGAAAGTTTTAATTCTGTGAGTCATTTTGAAATAGAGATTGTTGTCAGTTGAAAGCCCCATTTGTTGTTCCTTAGGTCATTTGGCAAAAAAGTTGATTTGAATTTTAATATTTTGCAGGAATTCCAACAAAATGGTGAAGAATATGGATGTTGAGATGAAGGACACTTCAAGTCCTAAAAAGAATGCCGAGAAATCTGAAACTAACGGAGTCACTGAAGAGCCCAAAAAGGACCCTGATCTTTTGTCCCTAGAGGACATCAGAGAGCATGTACGTCATATAGAAAAGGCCGTCGCTACGAAGGAACCACGATATATATCTCGTGTCATCCGAGGTTTGGTCTCGATCAGACGTCGCTTGAATCCCGTCGTGCTGCGGAAACTTTTGCAAGGTTATTTAAATTCTCAGGTCGCTCTGAAAGAGGAATTATTGGAATTTGTGGTGGATTCAGGACCAGAGCCTAATGGAATTGCTTCTTTCAGGCCTAAGTCCGGAAAAGCAGCAGCATTGCTGCCCGAGGTGGAAACTTATCTACATTTGCTAGTTGTGATTTACCTCATTGATCTAAAGAAATATCCGGAAGCAGTGAAGTGTGCAGAATCCTTAGTCCAAAAGGTCTCTGTTCAAAATCGTCGAACTCTTGACATGCTAGCTGCCAAGTGTTATTTCTACTATTCTAGAGCTTACGAGCTTACTCAACAGTTGGATAAGATTCGAACATTCTTACATGCTCGTCTGAGAACGTCCACATTGCGTTCAGATTTTGAGGGTCAAGCCATGCTTCTGAATTTGCTCCTTAGGAATTACCTGAATTTCAACCTCTTTGAGCAAGCAGATAAGCTGGTCTCGAAATCAACCTTCCCTGAGAGTGCCTCAAATAATGAATGGGCACGCTTCCTGTATTACATGGGCCGAATTAAATCTGCTCAGTTGGAGTACTCAGAGGCACAGAAATATTTACAACAGGCACTGAGGAAGGCCCCTCAACACAGTGCTGTAGGATTCAAACAAATTGTGCAGAAGCTCTGTATCACTGTGGAGCTGTTAATGGGAGATATTCCTGATCGACATATCTTCAGACATCTCTCCATGAGGAAAACGCTGGCTCCCTACTTCCAGCTCACTCAGGCTGTGCGTACAGGGAATCTGGCTAAGTTTAACGAAGTTCTGGCCAAATTTGGTGCAAAGTTCCAAGCGGAAGACACATACACACTGATTATAAGACTGCGACACAATGTGATCAAAACAGGCATTCGCATGATCAACCTGTCATATTCTCGCATTTCTCTCACAGACATTGCCCAGAAGCTGATGTTGGACAGCCCAGAAGATGCCGAATATATCGTCGCTAAGGCTATCCGTGACGGTGTGATCGAGGCTAACATCGATCACGAGAAAGGCTACGTTCAGTCGAGAGAAACCAGTGACGTGTACACGACCCGCGAACCAATGGCCGCCTTTCACAGTCGTATCACCTTCTGTCTTGACATTCATAATCACTCTATCAAAGCCATGAGGTTTCCCCCCAAGTCATACAACAAAGATTTGGAGTCGGCAGAAGAAAGACGTGAACGAGAGCAGCAGGAGTTGGAGAGTGCTAAAGAAATCGCCGATGAGGACTTTGACGGGTTTCCGTGAATTTGGTGTGTGTAGCTACACAATGTCTTCAATTGATAAACATTTCAACTATTGTATTTTCAGTATAACTGTGATTAAAATAAAAACAGATAAAAATTCTAAAAATATTTTAATTTTTAAAGTCTTCTTGAAAATTTCCAATTTTCAGCCAGGGACAGGAACTCTTCAAATTGTTGTTCAATTGAATTCTTTCATTTGGGTACGTCTTTTAACCACACGGAACCCCAAGGAACCACAAGGAACCCCAAGGAACCACAAAGACACCACAAGGAACCACAAGGACACCATATATAACATTAATTACTCTAAATATGATTTATTTGCTCTTGTAAATTACAAAAAAAAAATGTTTTGAAGGGCAAATTAAAGCTTTAATCATCGTAATTGAATTGAACAGAGCAGTATCCAAGTTAAAAATTTTAAAGTACCAGTAGTATATACTTAGTATACAATTAAGTTCAATCATGTCAATTATGCATGTATATTTTTTAGGGTGGAAATTTGATAATATTATATGGTGTAAAAGAAAAAAATTATCCTGCAACTATTTCAATACACAGAACCAATAACACCTACCTACATAAAATAAACTAGGCATTAAAGGTACCAAAAGAATAACCTACGGTACTCTAGAAAATCTCAATGACTCCTTATTTAACTTTAATAAATGTACCTGTAAATATATATGGTTTATACTTCCATTTATAAATGACATATATAGTAACTGATTATTGCATATTGTGCAATACACAAAACAAAATAATACCAGGCCAGCATATTTGACCAAAGAATGACCTTATGTTACCACAAGGACATCCAAATGTACCCTAAAAAGTATTCCAAATTACTCGAATGACACACAATTCGACCTTTATAAATTTAAAAATGGTTTATATACTTTTGTACCTGTAACATTGCAACTTTTTTTGAAATAAGTGATTTCAATTTAGATTTTTTAGTTTTTTTACCTTACGGTAATTGGCTGAGTAGTGCTACCTTTTTAAGACAATTCACGGCTTAATTGCCCTTAATAAACTTTTTTTTTGTAATTTACAAGTGCATATAAACCATATTTAGAGTAATTAATGTTATATATGGTGTCCTTATGGTTCCTTGTGGTGTCTTTGTGGTTCCTTGGGGTTCCTTGTGGTTAAAAGACGTACCCCTTTCATTTTAATGAAACTTCAAATTGAAGATTTGTCATGCATGCATTTAAGAATGCCTCTAGGTTCTTTGAAGTCTTAAAAAAGGTCTAGTAATGAGTATAGACAAATACAATAAACATTTTAGATATTTCAAATTTTCTTTATTAAGGACATCACCGTATATACTCGCCTATAAGTCGGTATTTTGAGAGTTAAATAAATGGTCTAAAACTCTATGTCCGACTTATAGGCGAGCCATAGGGAGTTTGGTATTTTACTGGAGGCTAAAAGGTAGTATCTAATTTGCATTTCCGACGATTATCAAAAAAATGTCTGGATATAATTATATTAGATATTCATGTATTCTTGGATTATATATCTAAAGTACAAGTATTTACATATTTTAATAATTTTATTTGTATTTTAAGTGACATTGCCTTTATGTTTTATAATTTAAGATTAAATATCAGTGTCATTTCGGAAAAAATATCAATTGAATCAGGTTAAAACATCAATGAATTTACTTGAAATTGTCACTAGATTATGGCAAAAAATTGTACCGACTTATAAGCGGTTCAATAGAAAATCCCAACAAAATAACGTCAAAATATACAAACTTCTTACAGGCGGACCGACTTACAGGCGAGTATGTACGGTACGCAACGTACCTTACCTAATGATAATTTTTCAAGATATTCTTGATTTAAGATTATAGTGCCATCGGATGTTCATAGACAGAAAATCAGCATGCATTACCAGGGGTTTTTGGAAGATATCAAATTATGAAATTTTTTGCATTATTTAAAGAAAAATATGCAATAATTACGAAACAGAAATTCCAGATTTTTTTCCATCAAAAAATCAGTGTTGCAAATCCATATATAGACATTAAAAGTATTACACATAGGTCCTTTATTTAGTGGAACTCTTCAAACTTAAGGGAAGATCCCAAAAAAAACTTCAATCTACGTTGCGTATGACCTTAAGGTAGAATGCCACACCAATTTTTTATTTTATAGATCTTTGAATCATCCTTTTAAAACAATGGTTTCAGCATTGAAAGGCCGACATAAGCTCTTAATTATTTTATATGATTTTTTTTGTATTTTTTCAAAGAAAACGAAAAAAATTAATTACACCCAAATTAACTGCTTTCTTGTAAAAATTTTGCTGTAAATGAATGCATCACATGAATACCTTATAAAATATGTAAAGAAAGTCTGGTTAGACTTTTTAATTCAGGTTTTTTATAAAAAATTATTTATGAAAATAAAACACATTATTTGTGAATATTTTTTAAACCGATGGTTAAAAACACCATAAAACTAGTCACAACTAAGGACAACATGTTTGTCAATCATATCTTTAAAAGAAATTGAAACGAAATTGAGAAATTTTAGAAAAATTAATTTTTTTAATATTTGGACCTAACCCGATCAAAATTAAACTGATCCCGATCAAAATTAACACAAAATGAATAAAATGCTAATTTTTTTGCCTCTTCAAGTATTTACAATGAAGAAATCTATTTTATTGTCTGGTTCTATAATGTTTTTACCCTTATAACACCTAATCAGACTAGTGTTTTTAGGAAAATGCTATTTATTTCCAATAATTGTACAATTATGGTCGGGATCGGTTTAATTTTGCTCGGGATTGGCCAAAATTAAAAAAAATTAATTTCTCTAAAATTTCTCAATTTCGTTTCAATTTCTTTTATAAATATGATAAATGAACATGTTCTCCCCAGTTGTGGCTTGTTTTAAGAAGATTTTAACCACAAGTTAAAAATATTCACAAGTTATGCGTTTTATTTTCACAAATAATTTTTTATAAAAAATATTTAAAAGTATCACCAGACTTTCTTAACATATTTTATTAGGTATTCATGTGATGCATTCATTTACAGCAAAAATTTTACAAGAAAGCATTAAATTTGGATATAATGAATTTTTTTCGTTTTCTTTGAAAATAAAATAAATAAGAGCTAATGTCGGCCTTTCAATGCTGAAACCATTGTTTTAAAAGGTTGACTCAGAGATCTATAAAATAAAAAGTTGGTGTGGCATTCCTCCTTAAATATAGTTTAGATTCTATGCATTTTTTGGTTTTGATCAAGGGCAACATATATATATTTTTTTTAGCTGAACTGAGCTGAAGGCTCAAGTGAGCCTTTCTGATCACATTTTGTCCGTCGCCCGTCCATCTGTCTGTCCGTCTGTAAACTTTTCACATTTTCGACTTCTTCTCAAGAACCACTGGGCTAATTTTGACCAAACTTGGTACAAAGCATCCTTGGGTAAAGGGGAATTTAAATTGTTAAATTAAAGGGCCAACTCCCCTCAAAAGGGGAGATAATCAAGAAAAGACAAAAATAGGGTGGGGTCATTAAAAAATCTTCTTCTCAAGAACCACTGGGCCAGAAAAGCTGAAACTTATGTGGAAGCATCCTGGGGTAGTGTAGATTCTAAATTGTTCAAATCATGACCCCCGGGGGAAGGGCGGGGCCACAATGGGGA